>ML246983.1:28375-73375 GCA_005239495.1 Nicotiana undulata
TCCATATCGAAGGCCATGTTCATACCCGTTAAACAAGCTTCATATTCGGCAGTATTGTTTGTACAAAAGAATCGAAGGCGGGCCGTGGCGGGATAGTGTTGTCCCGTAGGTGAAATCAGGATTGCCCCGATCCCAACACCTTTTGCATTTACAGCTCCATCGAAGAACATTTTCCAAGTGTTGGCGTCCTCAGAAGTTATCTCGACTGAATTTACCTCCTCGTCTGGGAAGTATGTACTTAGGGGTTGGTACTCGTCCTCGACAGGGTTTTCCGCCAAGTGATCTGCCAAAGCCTAGGCCTTCATAGTCGTACGAGTGACGTAGACTATGTCGAATTCGGTGAGCAGAATCTGCCACTTAGCTAATCTCCCGGTGGGCATCGGCTTTTGGAATATGTACTTTAAAGGGTCTAACCTAGTGATGAGGTAGGTGGTATAAGCCAATAAATTATGCCGGAGTTTCCGAGCGACCCAAGTTAGAGCGCAACACGTTCTTTCCAACAGCGTATACTTGGCTTCGTAGCTTGTGAACTTCTTGCTCAAGTAATATATGGCCTGTTCTTTCTTCCCGGTTGCGTCATGTTGCCCGAGAACACACCCGAAGGAATTTTCTAACACCGTTAGATATAAGAATAGAGGCCTTACTGGTTCTGGTGGGACTAGCACTGGCGGGTTCGACAAATATTCTTTGATTTTGTCGAAAGCATTCTGGCATTCGTCTGTCCAGTTGATGGCTGCATCTTTCTTCAACAGCTTGAATATAGGCTCACAAGTGGACGTCAACTGAGCGATGAACCTGCTGATGTAATTCAACCTACCCAACAGGCTCATGACCTCCTTCTTGGTTCTTGGTGGTGGGAGATCCCGAATAGATTTTATCTTTGTCGGGTCTAGCTCGATGCCCCGTCGGCTGACTATAAACCCCAGTAATTTCCCAGACGGAACTCCGAAGGCACACTTGGCCGGGTTTAGTTTCAGATCATACTTACGCAGGCGTTCGAAGAATTTCCTCAAATGGTGGACATGGTCATCTTGCGTCCTAGATTTAATAATCACATCATCCACGTATACCTCAATCTCTTGATGCATCATGTCGTGGAAAATGGCAGTCATAGCCCTCATGTATGTCGCCCCGGCGTTCTTTAGGCCGAACGGCAGGACTCGGTAGCAATAGGTGCCCCAGGGTGTAGTAAAAGCCGTTTTTTCTGCATCTTCTTCATCTATCAGTACCTAGTGGTATCCAGCATAACAATCCACGAAAGACTGTACCTCGTGCTTGGCACAATTGTCAACCAAGATATGTATGTTTGGTAGTGGAAAGTTATCTTTAGGGCTTGCTTTATTCAAATCTCGGTAATCGACACATACTCTGACCTTTCCATCCTTTTTGGGTACTGGAACCACATTGGCCAGCCAGGTAGTGTATTGGACCACCCGGATCACTCCCGCTTTTAATTGTTTAGTGACCTCTTCTTTGATTTTGTCACTTATGTCTGTTTTAAATTTCCTCTGCTTTTGTTGGACGGGTGGATGACCGGGGTAGGTCGGCAATTTGTGTACCACCAAGTCTACACTTAGTCTGGGCATGTCGTCGTAGGACAAAGCAAACACGTCTTTGAACTCAAGTAGGAGTTGAATCAAAGCGTCCTTAGTTCTTTCATCAGTGTGGACGCTTATCATGGTTTCTCGAACCTCTTCTGCACTACCCAAATTGACAGGTTCTGTTTCATTTAAGTTCGGCTTAGGCTTATTCTCGAATTGTTCTAATTCTCGATTTATTTCCCTAAAAGCCTCTTCTTCGTCATATTCCGGTTCTTGACTCATTATTTCGAGGTTAGACAGCGTATTAAGATCAGAGCATGAAGTCCGCAAGCATGTCATGTTATTTAAAGCCGCATTATTAGGACTGAAAATAAGAAAAATAAGCAAAAATCAGAAGGAATAATAGACTATGAAATTTTGATTTCATTTCATTGAATTCGAACATAAGAGGGTTTACATCGGAATTCAAAAAGGCAGTAAATTAAAAACACTTGAGTTACACCCTGAAATAACTCATAGTGCAGGAAAGATGGCAAAACTGAACTACCGAGTCTCCCGCCTGACGGGGAATGGAGTAGCCTTCCAATTCTGCAACTTGGCGCTTGGGCCCATGTATTGCAACTCAGCGGTTCTTGAGCCTTCTCCCAACTGGACCATGTTAGTTTCATACAATATCTGTTTCATGGCCTCGCAGATTCCCTCGATTTTTTCGGCCGTAAAGGCCTCTTCTTATTCTTCTACATATTGTGGTTCGATGAAAGTTTCATTAAGGTGGGGAACTGGCTGAGGCAAGTCCCAACCACCTTTCTTTCGAGCGTTGGCCCATTCCACATCGGCTTCTGAGGCTTGGAAACCTATGCCGAAGAAGTTTTCAGCGACAAGTAGAGAGATTGGTTCAGTGATACCTTGCAAGGAAACCCCAAGCCCCTTTTCGGGTCTGTAGCCATGTCTAATCATGTCGGTAGCGACCATGATTGACGCATTTGATAGGAAGGTTTGTGGGCATGGAGCACCTTCTTCATGCTGGTCGGCAAGCACAATTTCAAATGCTTGATAGACAACGTGCTCACTCCCCTCTCTGGCTTCAAGACAGGGGACCGAGGGGTCTCTGTAGATTGACTGCTCGTCCTCCCCGTGAACCACTATCTCCTGGTTTTCATATTCGAATTTGACCATTTGATGGAGAGTAGAGGGCACTACTCCAGCGGCATGAATCCATGGTCTTCCTAGAAAGAAATTGTATGAGGTATCCATATCTAGGATTTGGAAGGTTACAGTGAAGTCCACAAGGCCGATCGTCATAACTATGTCTATTTCGCCGATGGTGTCCCTTTTGATTCCATCGAAGGTATGGACACAGACATTATTCGGCCTTATTCTCTTAGTGCTGATTCCCATTCCTTGTAGTGTGGATAAAGGGCAAATATCTACCCCGGAACCTCCATCAAGCATAACTCTCTTCACATAATATCCTTCACTTTTAACCGTTAAGTGTAAGGCTTTGTTGTGAGCGGCTCCCTCGGGAGGTAGATCATCCCGGCTAAAAGAAATTTTGTTTACTGCAAAGAAACGCTCGGCCATTCTTTCCAATTGTTCAACTGAGGTCTCTGCCGGTACATGCGCTTCGTTCAGCGTTTTCAAAAGTATTTTCTGATGCTCGCTTGAGCCCATCAACAAAGATAAGAGTGATACTTGATCAGGAGTTTTCCTGAGTTCCTCAATTGTGGCGTATTCAGTCATGTTCATCTTCTTAAAGAACTCTTCAGCCTCTTCGGCGGTGATAGGTTTTTTAAGAGGGAAGCGTTTATGCTTATTTTTGGCCAGCTCTTTTAGATTGAGGTATTTTTCAGAGGAGTTTGCTTCAATTGCTTCCCCTGTGATCTCTTTCCCTTTGTATGTTACTAACGCCTTGTTGTAGTTCCAAGGGACGGCAGTAGTATTTTTTACGGGAGCTTGCGGCGCGCGGCTAATAACCACGGGCTCATTCAGCCTTGGTGAAATTATTTGCTCCCGCGCCACGTGCGTCCCCTTAGGTACATACATTGTCGAGCCGTTTGTCATGGCTCTGTTGAATTGTATCCTTCTGGGCGGGCTCAACATACCTTGTTCCTTCTTTGGTGGCCTGGGAACGTAAAGAACGACGTCTTTAGAAGATCTTATCTTTGTCTTGGCTTCAGCTTTCCCCGTGGCTTGAGGGACGGTATTACTCTTCTTCATTTCCTTAGCTGGCTTGGGTGCCGCCTTAGGCTTTTTCTCTGCATCTGCGATGGAAATGATAGCTATTAAAGTTGGATCAAAATCTTGGTCCTCGCAAATCATGCCGATAATGGGCCCATTATTGTGGGTGGGCAATGGATTGTTCGTCACAATGGGAGCTTCTTCGTCCCTTAACACCACTTTCTTTTGTTCTATAAGGTTTTCCACGGCTCGTTTGAGGGTCCAACACCCCTCCGTGTCATGCCCTTCTACTTCGGAATGATAGGCACAGTTGGTGCCCCGCTTGTATGATGGCGATTGTGTATTTTTCCTGTTCGGAGGTACGGGCTGCAAAAGCCCCATCTGAACCAACTTTGGGAAGAGGCTTGAGTATGATTCACCAATAGGAGTAAAGTTAATTCTCCTTGGTGGTTCACGGTAAGCATTGTATGGGTAGTTGTTTTAAGGAGGGCATGGATTATATGGAGCTGGAGGAGGATGGTTATTTCTCGAGGGCGGAGCTCTGTTCTGGTTGTATTGTTGTTGCGGCCGGAAATGCGGCTGAGCGTTCATTACTTCATAGGGAAACGGAGATGTATTGTAAGCTGCATTTTGGTGAGGGTAATAGTGTTGGGAGGTTTTGGGGAATGGACTTGAGTGTTGCCGAGGACCCCTGACATCGGAAGCCATCATAGCCCCTTCTTCTTTCTTCTTCCTGTTGGCTGCACTCCCGGATCCGTTTTGGATGGCCTGGGAAGTTGCTCTTATGGCTGACTGGCTTAGGATACGGCCGGTCTTTAAGCCGTTCTCAACCATTTCCCCGATTTTGATTGCTTCTGCCAAGGGTTTGCCCATGGCGGACATCATATTTTGAAAGTAATCTGCTTCTTGTGCTTGCAGAAACACACTGACCATTTCAACCTCATCCATCGGAGGTTTGACCCTAGACGCCAGCTCGCGCCACTTAATACCGTACTCCCTGAAACTTTCTGAGGACTTCTTTTTGAGGTTGCATAGAGAGTTTCTATCGGGAGCGATATCTACGTTGTATTGGAATTGTCGAACAAAGTCCCGGGCTAGGTCATCCCACACGTGCCAGCGGGATATATCATGGTCCATGTACCACTCTGATGCAATCCCTGTTAAGCTCTCTCCAAAATATGCCATGAGAAGTTCCTCTTTCCCACCTGCTCCTCGGAGTTGGTTGCAATACCTTTTCAGATGAGCGATGGAGTCCCCATGTCCATCATATTTTTCGAACTTGGGGGTTTTGAACCCGAGAGGCAAGTGGACGTATGGGAACATGCACAAATCGGCGTACGAAACGCTTTTCTGACCGCTCAGCCCCTGTATGTTCTTAAGGCTTTGCTCGATACTCTTCATTTTCCGAGCCATTTCTTCGTGCTCAGGGCTTTTCTTATCTCGTCCCAAAGTAACTTCATATTGAGGTTGTTGGGGGTATGAATCAGGAGTGACATGAGTGGCGCCCAAAAATGATGGCGTTTGGAATGTAAATGTCGGCGGTTCAAAGCTGGGCCCGGTGATAGTTGGTGGAGCCGTGGAAGAGCTCGGTGGTGCAGTGAAGATGTTTGATGATGCACCGGAGAACAAGACCTGGGAGCAAACCTCAGAAGGTCTTCCGGCAAAGTTAGTCGACATAGTTGGGTATCCGAGCGGTGTGGCCGGGTAACTTATAGGGATGTTAGAAGTTCCGGCCGTCCTTGGGATTATCTCGGGGAAACCCGTGATGGAACTGGGTGGTTCCCTACCATTGGACCATGCATCCCACATTTCTAGCATGCGGCAACGCAGGATCCTATTCTCTTCAGCTGTAGCTGACTCATACGTTGGGATGACTGGATTCGGGTCCTCTACCAAAGAGTTGACGATTGATAAGTGGCTTTAGGATGTCATTTCTACGCTTCCCTTTGATCTAGTGAAGTAAGGATGGGGAGCCAGGTTACCGCAAAACCAACCACCCTAAAAAACACCTTTAAGAGTGAACCAATGAAACGTTAGGTCGAAGCATTTTATCACATAGGGAAATCGCATGTTTGGGGTATGCAATGCACCTGGGCAATTAAACGCTTTCTATATGTTTTGCAATGGTTGGGTGTCTCATCCCGGCTTTATTTTCTCGGATTTGAACTCTCCCTCATTTTTGTCCTATTTTCATCCTTTTGCCTTTCTCTATCACCCTTTTTTCATTCATTGTATTATGATATATTATTTTCTTGCTCTTTTATTTCTCTCTTACTTTCGTTTCTTAAGATTATGATCGAATCCTATATGGATTGCCTACGTACCATGGCGCTGCGTGAATCAGATCATCACGTGGTTCAAAGGACAAAACTGAAGGAAAGAAATAAACATTTTCCAAAACTTTTCATTCATTGGATAAAATACTTTTAATTTCAGGGGAAACTTCAGTACATTTTGAAACTTTTTTTAAAAAACTATAAAAGACTTAAGACACACTTTCTTGGAAATGTAAAAACTACAGTGGACTTGGACAAGACTATAGCAGAAAAAATAAAATACCGACTCGAGAAATATCAAAAGTACATCAGCGCTTCCATTGCTTCAGGCACCCGTGGGGCATCGTTCGGCCTTGCCACGGGCCTGCGTGCTATATCTTGTTGGTGGCGGTAGAGCTCATTCATTATCTTGTGGACAAAGATCATAACCGCCGAGAAGAAGGTGGTCCGAGTCATGTCCTCGCATTCTTGACATTTGGTGACAATGTAATCGGCTATCTCCCAGACCCTTTGTCTTATAATACCTTTCTCCTGAAGTAGACGCCCGATCTACTGGGATCTTGCCTCTAAGGTCTGGGCGTCTTTGTGAGTCTGCTTTTGCCACTGTCGCAATTCCTCTCCCAACTGGGCTATCATGTCATAACACTGTTCTCTTTCTGCCTTAAACCCTTGTGCTTGTTAGGCCATCTCTTTTTCAAAGGTGGCCATTCTTTCTTTCAAACCCAACACTTCTTGGTCGTGCTTTCTCTTCAATATTTGCACGAATTCTGCCCTTTCTTCGGCATTCTTTGCCAACTTCGCTCGAGCTTGGGTAAAATCTTCCTCGACTTTATCCAAATCGTTGCCATAGCTATGCAACTTTTGCCTGAGACTGGTGACAAGTCTTTCGTCGGCTCTACTTCTTTCGGGGTTTTCAATGGCTATCCTCATTTTATGAATTTGAGCTCTGAGGGCTTCATTTTCTTTGTTCAACCTGTTTCTTTCCCCTTCGGCCGCGGCAATTTGTCAAGTGTTTTAAAATTTGAGTTCTCGGATCTGGGCCTCCAGTTTACTTATTGTGGCACGGTAGTTGTTTTCCTTTTCTAGCCAACCCCAATGTTCTTGTGTTTGCTCCGCAAAATGTTGTACGTGAGGTCTTTTCGCAGGTCGCTCTGGTTCTTGGTGCTCTCGACCTCTTCTACCATACCAAGAAATATAATCTGGCTCTACCTCCCCTTGAGATAAGTTTCTCACTCGAGTCCGAGGTTCTAAGAATCTGCACTGGTTCCAAATCTGACGGACCCTGCTTTCCGGAAATACAGCTCTCGGACACAACTCAATGGCTTGTTGGCTTAAGTCCTCATCATGTGGAATGCCTTGTTGTCTACCCAATTGCCGCAGGACCCGATGTGGGGCGTATGGCTGGATACTCTGCATACCCATTAACAAAAGATAGCACACTTCAGCAGACATATTGATAACCTCACCGACAGGGAGCCATCCAAAAGTCTACTCGATTTGGTCGGCGGTCAATGAACTCAGATGTGAGTGCCAAGCTTCTGTGCCCTCAGGAAATTTGCAGCCTTCTACCCGAGTACTGTGTTCTTCAATACAATTCAGACCGGTTAAACCATAGTTCATGTATCCTGGGCGGTGACAGAGGTGCTCGATCATCCAAATCTGTAGGAGCAGGTTGCACCCTTCAAAGAACTTCCCCCCTGACTGGCAAATTGTTAGGGCCCGGTAAATTTCGGCTAAGATCATTGGCATAAGAGTGCCATTATTCTTTTTTGTCATGAAATCTGCCATCCCTACCAGTCCGATGTCTATCAGTCCGTCAGCTCGGGGGCAGATTAAAGTGCCCAGGAATGCTACCACAAAAGCCAACCCTCTGCGAGCTTCCCATTTAGCCTGGTTCTTGTGGTGAGTCAAACCGGTATTTTCAGCTTCATATCCTCGAGGGTCTCCATACCGTTTGTACAGAAAATAGAAAGTGCAGAACCCTTCAGCCAGAGGTGAGTCTTGGGTGTCACGATAAGGTTCAAAGGATCCAAGAACTTGTGTGGAGTCACCGCCCTCGGTGCCACCGGGTATCGACTTCTAAGATTGTCACTGAGACCAGCATACCCCACTATTTTCTCTAGCGTGGGCGTCAACTCGAAGTCTGAAAAGTGGTAGACATTATGGGCAAGGTCCCAAAATGACACTAAAGCTTCGCCGATATCCAACCTCGGCTTGATTTTTAGAAGGCCAGTGAGTCCGCCCAAAGCTTTTACGGCAGATTTTCTACTAACTTCCCCCAGGCCAGTGAATGTTTTGATTAAGAAAACAAACTCAAACAAGGTTTTGACTGAGGAAAAGGTGTCATCTTTTGCAAAAGTTTTGTAATTAAAAAAAGAAATGGACCGTCTTTGCGAATACGGCCCCTCAATACTTCGGGTAGGAAGCTTTTTGGGCTGTGCTCGCTAATTGGGCCGAATTATTTTTCGAAAAGACTATAAGTGACTATTTTTTACAAAAATAGCCTTCCGGCGTCCCATTGGGACAGTTGGCTATTTTAGGCAAGAACAGCATCACCTAATTTTGCGACCGTGTTTTCTATCTTGGTTTTGAAAATAAGGTTGGACCCGATGAGGGTTGCCTACGTATCCCACATCCGGTGAGAATCAAACAATGCGTAGTTCGGGAAATCTCGACACAATTTTGAAATACTATTTTTTTTTAAAATGCACCGACTTACTTTATTTCGAAATACTATTTTCAGAAATTTTGGCAGAGTTTCGGGATGATCTCAAATATCGGTTTTTTCAAAAATCGGCTAAATATCCTATTCTATTCCTCTCTTGGTTTTTCTAATATCTCTTTTTCTTTTCTTCCCTTTTTTTTGTTTATTTCACTTTTTATATAGCCGGTCAACAAACAATCCATAACAAAAGATTGTACATATAGCAAGTAGGATGCATCAGGATAGTCTTTCATTTTGGGTTCACCTGTCCTAGACGGACCCAACCCCTGTGTTGAGTCCCCTAAGTCAAATGCACATGATGCAAATAAGCGTTCCTACTAGGGATCCGGCGTGAGGCTATGCCATACTAGGTTTATGCCCTGAGGTTTTGTTCTAGACAAGGCTTACCCGAGCGGACTGCTCGAGCCGAGGTCGGGGAAGCGTATCGGGAATACAGAAGCTTCACCGGCTTTGCAACTTGTCTGTACCTCGTTCTAAAATTTGGATGACTCTAACAGAAAAGAAGTCACACGAAGTGAACACTTACCAGATGATTTAGAAGACTAAGAGAGAAGAAGGGGTTCGACACAGTTTTATACGCAGTTCAGATAATATCAAAGAGGTAAATGCGGCAATTAGCACATGAGGTTTAAACACGTAAAATCAGATACTGAAATCCAAAATATAACAGTTATATAAGCTCAAATTCTTTAACCCTGAACCAGAGATTCTGGGTTCGATCCCCAGCAGAGTCCCCAGAGCTATCACACCTCCTATTTCACTACCCCACTGATTAATGAAGGGTAATAAGAGAGTTTTTCCACTTAAAGTGACATTATTCGATTTTGGGATTTATTTATTATTTCAGAGTCGCGACCCGGATTTTTGACGATGCTCCGGGACACCGTTTGTTTTGAAAATCCCAAACCGAGGAAGATTTGACTCTATTTTGATTTGTCTGCGACCAGAAATTCGAGTAAGGAATTCAGTTAACCCGGGAGAAGGTGTTAGGCATTTCCGAATTCCGTGGTTCTAGCACGGTCGCTTAACTATTATTATTTTGCCTATATTATCTGATTATTCACGTGTTTTAGCCCATTGCATATTTAAACTTTTGAAATTTAGCCGCCTTTGAAAAGTATGAAGTTATCTTGAAAACAAGTCACGAGAACGTGCACCTGTTATGCTTTTGTACATGTTACAATTACGCCACATGAAATGCACCCGTAATTGCAACACGTGATTTTAATATAGCTTTAAGTGGAGGTCGGGGACATGAGTTGTCACACCCGAGTGTAGATTACGTGGTAAAGACTAAGGATCCTGACGGTTTTATAATGCCTATTTGAGGTGATATTCGGTTGGTCTTTATTCTTTTCATTTGAAGAAGTATTTTGGTTTTTAAGATTAATCAGGATGTTTATGGATTTATCTTGAACAAATCAAGGTGGCGTGTACTTGTTGTTTCTGAGCACACGGCAAACACGTCACATGAAATGCACCCGTGGTTGTTATGTACATTTTATTAATGTTTGAAGTTGAGGGTCGGGGGCATGAGTTGCCACTCCCGAGTGTAGTTTAGAGTAATTTTGAGGTAATGATCGATATTTGTTTAATTTCAAGCCAAAGGTATTCATTCTACCTAAGGATTGCCTAAAATAACGTCCTATATCCTAAAGATAATGGGTTTCGGGCTATGGCCATGTTTTAGCCCCCAGATTATTTTGACTCTTTTGGCCAATCCTATATGTGTCTAATTAACAAGAAAGGATACGTATAATTTGAACTAACATCACTAGGGATAAGCATAATAGGAACGTTTTCACAGAATATAACCAGAATCTACGTTTTAGTTTTGTTTTCAGTCATCATTTTTGGAAAAATTGCACTCATATGTATTCAAAGATTTTCCAAATGGAACACCGGTAAATTAAAAGATGAGGATGCAGATTGTCAACAATGAAGCTTAGACTTTTGGACAGTTTAGTCTTAATATCAAAAATCATACCGAATCTAAAAAGGGTCTGAATTTGCAATCTAAAACTACCTTGTAATTTTCAGCAGAATGTGACGCGAATAACTTTACCAGTTCAAACTTAACCATTTTCTGAACATAGGTTACTAAAAACAGGATTTATTCGTATTTTTTGAAGTAGGTTCGTGCGTTTCTTTCAGAATATTTACATATTGCGAAATAAACTTAAAATAATAGACTAATTCCGACTTGTATTGAAGGTAAGAAAATCAGAAAACATCTATTCCCCAGAATCAATAAGTCTTTTTTAAAATCTCATATAGGTTAATTTGAATACACGCTGCATTTTATCTACTAACATCACGCGGACTTTTTTAAAAAAATAGGAGAAAACAAATTATAAGTTCGAAATCCCTAAAGCCTTCTTTTCCAAAACTAGTGTGAGTACTGAAAAAAAAATTAAATATACAGTCTAGTTTAATTTACAGCGTAGGATAATTACAACATTATTGCTACTATAAGAATACATTTTCAGGAGGAAGAAAAACTGAAATGGTGACTTCAAGCTATTTGTCCGACTTGAATTCCTTTGAGGCCATGCATTTGGGCCTTCTTTTGTAATCTGTAAACTCAACCAAATTAATTGAGTGTTATGCCATTACCAAAACCAAACTGACCATGAAAAGGTCAGCTTTAATTCTAATAACGCTTGTATTTGAACTATACTTTGGCAGAATTATTTATGAACTTTCTTAGGGTGAATGTGATCATAAAAAAGATCAACTCAACTCCGGACTTGTCATTTTTACACTTGGGACCTTCAGTCCATATTAATTCTTTGGACTTGATTATTTAGGCATTAAGAGGATAAATCTAGAAATAAGGATCCCAGATTCTTTCCTCTAGTAGGCCTTTGATTATCCCTTGAAAGGATAATTTCAGCAAAGTTAGATACTGCTTATGCACTGTTATGGGACGAATTTGACTATCAAAGAGTCAAATTCACCTTACCTTAGTGCTAATATTAACATTATTCTAAACTATGTAAAAACTTTGATAATTTGGGCATTTTAGAGGAGGAATCAGGCCATTCAAGGGTTCTGACTCCTCAACTCTAATGCCTTCTTTAATACGTACTTTATACCTTTTAAAGGGTGATTTTCAGCACCCTAAGCTACTGTTTATGCACCATAACAGGGGTGAATTTGACTATTAAAAGTCAGATTCATCTACCCTAGTGCCAATATTCTAACCTACCTAGATACTTGCTTGTTGCATCTCTTTATTGGCCAAAGAGACTCAATTGAAAAGCATCTTTTCTGCACTCTTATAGAGAGAATCTAACCATAGAGAAGGTCAGATTCTATACCATGGTGCAGCTTCTTTTCATAGTATAGAACTATGAATATTAACTACATTTATATACACATAATATTAAGTAAACAACATATACCAGCAAAGAAATACCAACAACAGGACTACATTTATCACACTCATAAACTCATTAAAACACCCACATTGTCATATCATACAGAACGGAAGAAAGGACTTCAGATATCAAGAAAAGAAAAACAACCAGCTTACATCAGATAGAAGATGAAAGTTTCAGTTCAGCATTTCATTGAGAACAAATGCATTGATACATACCTTCTTTAAAAGTAGAATAGCCAAAGACTTGACCAAATAAAGGTCAAGTATGTGCAACAAATCAGCCAGAAGGAAAAGAATTCAACATCGGTAACAACAAACCTCGGAAATCCAAACAGACCCCAAAGAGCTAAACCAGAAGATATTCGAATTTCAGAAAGAACCAGAGTCGAGCAAATAGATGAAAACCCAAATACAAGAACTCCACAGAAGCCTTGAGAACTCTTGAAAGAACAGTCAGATTTTTACCTTCATACTTTGAAACAATTTTTCCCTTTTCAAAATAAGAGTATCCTGATTTTCTTTTGTTTTTTTGTTTTGTTTTTAGTATTCAGTGTTCAAGAAAGCAATTTCAGACTGTAGAGAAAATTTTCAGAGTCCAGGAACCCCCTTAGACTAAGGGGAGAGGGTCTATTTATAGGTATTTGTGAATGAGATATTCTTTGGAATATTCCCTATCCAAAAGCTGAAATTAGTACCAAAATAGTACATATGGCAGCTGTCAACCTTATCTTTTGGGACAGCTGCCCCCTATTCTAGAACATTCTTACTCATTAAAAGGCCTTTTTACCCTTGTAAATCTGATTTCCTAATGTACATTTCCTATTGTACCCCTTGAAGCCCCTGTATTTACCACTAGGTACCCAGGGTAACTTGCTTGGGTTATCATTTAACTCTAGTTAATTTTCTTGAGTGAGTAGTTAATGTTATAAAGCTGAATTTTAACTTATGTTAATCAACTTTTAGGATCTTAGTTTAATCAAAGATAGTTAGTTAGGTTGATCATTAGGTAAAGAGTAACTTTATCCTGAATCAATTAATTAGTAGCTAACTTTGTTGTCTTATCAAGATTTAATTAGCAAACTAGTTACTCTAGATTGATTAGATTAAACTCCTTAAACTTAGTTGATTGGTCCAGTTATCTTATTGTTAGTTACTAGTTATGTTCAACTATGTTTGAGTTAACTAATCATAGACTATCTGATTAATAACTCCTATTAGTCAAACTAGGTTCAGCTTACTACTTAAGGTAAATTGATCCATTTAATTCTTGAGTAAACTGGTTCAATTTGGTAGATTCCAACCAATTAACTAAAATTAGAAGCGTAACTTGACTAATAAACCTAGGTTAACTAATTTGTTTTAGTTAGTTAGTCCTGAACTAATCATTTTAGACAGATTTTAGGACTTAGCCATTTATTTAAGAGACTATTAGACTAGGTTAACCTATTAAACAAGTTATTTTTAGGAAGTTATGATTAACTAAGTCAAACTTGATTAATCTAGGTCAAACCATGACCATACACTGATACAGGACTAGCCAGCCTGCCTCCCAATTAACTAAGCAGCTAATCAACTAACTCAATCTCAAAAAATAATCAGATCATCCATGAAAAGGTTAACCATGGGGCAGACATACAATCACAAATTAGAAAAGTTGTATGCTCCTAATCTAACACTGATAATCGTATGAAGACGAGCATTATACCCTGAATCAGGAGGTACAGTCATCTAAATGGCAAAATTAACTACTCATAGAACTAATCGATTAAATAACAAATAACACGAAGAGGAAAAGAATTCAGAAGCAATGGTGACGACAATTAAGACAGGGTATTGAGGAGAGGGGAGACAAGACAAACTAATTCAAAACAGAATATCCGTAATCGATATGACTTCCATATGCCAACGGCATACCAAAACAACGCGGGCAGAATAGTTTATCATAACCAAATGGTAACTTAATCAAAATAGTTTTAGGTCTCTTTTATATTTGATTACAAATACAGAAAAATACATATTACAGAAGAAACAATGGCTACTTAAGATGAAAACAACCTAACAGTAATAGAGATTGATAGGCACAAGTTTTAGCATGATTTTTTGCTTCAGTATTTCATGGGAAGTTAAGGAAAGAGGAGAAATACCCGTAAAACAAACAGTTTGGTCGGAGAAATGAAGTCACCGGATTTTGGCCGGACTCCGGCAACCTCCAAAAGTGACCCTTACTCACATGAATCGACGGTTCTTGTCTAAAGCCATCGACTCATGTGAGTTTGAGTCACAGAGCCGCTTGGAATTGTAGTTGGCACGATTTAGGGTTTCGTCAGCCCTTAGATTTGGAATTACTCGTAAATGGTTGGTTGTTTGGGGAAACCAATGTTAGGACGGGGTTGAGGAGA
This sequence comes from Nicotiana undulata, assembly GCA_005239495.1. Lineage (NCBI taxonomy): Eukaryota > Viridiplantae > Streptophyta > Magnoliopsida > Solanales > Solanaceae > Nicotiana > Nicotiana undulata. Next base: position 42,880 of record ML246983.1, read on the forward strand.
CCCTGGGGGTTACTTGGTTAAAAAATGGGGTCGATTGGAGAAGCTCCGCCGCCGGAGGCGATTTCCGGCCGACGGAGTTAGGGCGGGGGACGGCGGGGTTGCGGTGTGAGACTGGTGGAGAGACGGCCGGTCTCTGAAGGGGTAAAAGACGGAGGGGAGAAAGGGGGGTATTAGACTTATGGAATGGGGGGCTTGTGAAACCATTATATAGTAGAGGGGTGTGGGGTTCCCAGCCGTTCGATTGATCTTGATCAACGGCTGGGAGGGCTCTTAGGCAAAACGGGGTCGTTTGATTACTGGGGGGGGGGCTGGCCGGGATATGGGGCTTGGGCTGGGTCGTTTGGGTAGTGTAGAGAATTAATTTGGCATGGGTCCTTCTTGGCCCAGGTATGATTTTTAATATTCTAGGCCTAATTTAAACTCAATGAATCTAATTAAAACCAAATCTAATTAAATTCAAAAAACGTAATAATTAATTTGATCTCATTTTTGTCTATTTATAGACTAATTAAGAATAAAATAGTTAGTTTAATACTTTACTTAAATCCACGATTTGTTGGGTAAAATGATTAATTTTAGTAATTAGTTATCAAAAACTACATTACATCGCATAATCGTCATTCGTTCGTTATTCAATTAATTACAAATAATAAATTCGCAATTTCTTGATGCAATTTTAAAAGATGAATTATGGATATGCAAACGCAAATAATTCACAGTCAATCGATGCAGATAATTCACAATTAATCAATAAAAATCAACAAAAATTCATGAAATCAATTGATTTATTGAGATTTTTATAGGATGAGATGGTGAGCAAAAATCACGCGCTCACACGTGGTATTAGCGCACCGGTCATCATATCCATATTCTACCCTTTCCCACCCCGCGAAGGTATTTAAAACATGTGTTGGTCACGAAATCTATTGCGTGCTATTACCCGTCCCATCCTATCAGTCCTAGAGGAAGTTAGGGACTACTATTCCTAAAGGGTAGGTACTAGGCTGAACCCTTAGGTTTAAAGGACAAAATTCTAAACGACAAACAAAACAATTAAGACTGCAAATACAAGGAAGCATATAGAGGCAGATATGAAGCTCAGATATTCCTCCACAAGTTATACACATAAATAGCACGACTAAAACACGAGTAAAGTCTTTAACTTCAGAACCTAAGCATGATGTCTAGGCGAGAATGCAGTAGCAAGGCAGGTTCATTACAGAGTTTCAGAGAAAGGACTTTTGCTAGTTTCACACTATTGATTTCTTATCTGTAATTAGCCAGACAGTACACAAAAGAGGAATAGTTTTCCAGTTTTAACAAGTGTTGATACCTAAGGCTTGCCTAGGCGTATGAACTGCTCCAGTTACACTGTTTTAGTCTTCAGTTTTAGGAAAAATGGTTGTTAAGCGGGTAAGTCAGTTTTAATCTTAACCAGGACAAAGGGGTGAATATAAATGCAATCCTAAGGACATGGCATCTAAATGCAAGACAAGGTGTATACATGTTGTTTTAAATGCAAAAGCATCTTCATCATCAGAATCTATTTTAGCGAGATCCATTTGTTAACACATTTTTCTTAAACAAAGCGCACAGAGATATAATTCTTTGTTAAGTTGCTGAACCTAACACATGATTTTTCTAGGTGTTCATAGCAGTATGTTGATTTAACACAGGATTTTGGCACAAGTAACATGCTGAAAGTAACATCTTATGGGACATGATTTCTAAATGCAAGCTTTGATAGTTAATGTTATTATTTAGCCTGAACATGATTTCTAGACGAAGCAATTGTGAGAATACTGAAACAGTAACATTATAACAACCATTTTTATTGTTATTCAACTATGAACATGATTTCAAAGTGGGTATAAGTATAATGAGATGCTGAAAATAAATGGGCCTAAGTATCATGGTATCTAATGCATGAATGGCATGTATTCCTAAGCATGGTGACTATTGCGCACATATATAAAAATAAGCCTACACGCATGATTTCTACCCATATCTATACTAAGCATGCATAACCCCACCCATTTAACTATCCAACCCAGAATCATTTTTACAATTAATTATTATAGACCAATATTGCACAATTTACATAAGTAAATGAGAAAATTAAGAAGTTACACTATAGGGAGCCTAACAATAGGCCCAAATCTCCAGATCCAACAATGCCATATGCCATGACCTTTCACAACCCAAGTGTGTCAGTGTTCCAAAGGACCTCAGAGGATCCCAGGCAGTGCTCACACCTAGGTACCCTAGCCAAGAATGATAAAGTGCAGTGTGGGAATGCCGGCCTCGTGTGTCAAAGTTTAATGGGTACTCAAATGGTCCCCAAAGCAGTGCTCACACGAGGGGGCTGAATTTAAGAAACTAAGATTAGTGAAATGTGCTCATATTTTTAAAAGAGTTGAGTTGGAAATAGTATTCTGAAATAATTATTTTGAAATAGGCTTTGGAGAACAGCATACGAGTTTCCTTTTATGAAAAACTAGTTTGAGGAGGAAAAGGAACAGGACAATCAATAACTCAGAAAAGCATACACAATTCAGGAAGCTGACACAAACATGGAAAGGGAATTGGGGACAAGTAGTACATATGTGAAAGCAAAGTTGCACACGGGTTAAAATCAGAGAAGTCTCACAGAACTTAACTAGTTACAACAATAGTCTATCACGAAGTGTTCATGCAAGGAGTTCAACAACATTAGATTGAGGGGTGATAAACATTAGGTTCTGGGAAATGTTCAAGATTACATAGTACCTAGGTGTCATGAGTACATGATTATAGTGTTAGGAATCAAGGGTAAGGTAGAATCATAGTGAAACAGATAAGAAAAACAATAAACATGCTGAACCAAAGGGAGATTACATAGGCAAAGTAGTCATACTAATTGCAAGGTAAGCAGTAGAACCACAAGTAGAAGCATAAGAGGAACAAAAGGAATCACGATACAAACAGAAACATATTGTTTTGGATGTTATAACTTAAACTGAAAAACATACCAGTTTTGAATGAAAGACTTAATGCAGAGTGAAGAGCAGTAAGGTGAAGAACAATAGAGCAGTAGAGTAATAGAACAGTGGAATCACTTAGTCTTGGCTTTCAGCCGACTGAGTTGCATGTAAAAAGCAAGAGAAGCAAGAGAGTGTATGTGTGTGTGTAGGAGAGAGCTTAGAACAATAGGTATGTTCGTCTTGCTTAATGAAAGAGCATGGGTATTTATAGTTTGAAATAGGTAGTAAATAAGGTAACAAACAATAGTTCAGCAAAATTATGGAAGTAAGCATCAATCCGAATCAGATTAATGGAAGTATTCCCTTTAATTAAGGAGTCATACTCAATCAGTGATAGACAGTAGTAACATAAGGAAAGAAAATCGTGTGAGACTGATAGCATAAGCACAGTACAGTATAGAGCATGTAAGTAAGACCAAGTTCAGAATCCTATTTAAGAAAAATATATGTATCAGTTTGACAGCAATATTAGACATGAAAATAAAGCAAGAGATAATTAAAAGTCTTAAAATCAGTAAGGAGATCCTCGAGTGAGGCTCTAATCATAGGGAATCAACATTAATCAAAGGAAAATATCACACAAGGAAATAATTTCAGCACATAGAACAAGTAATTAGTCTAGGTTCAGAAAATCGAATTAAGGAAAGGTCTGTAAGAATCAACTAGCAGTAGAATCAATCACATAATAAGGCAATAGAATAATTCATAGGTCAAAATCAGTAAGGTATTACCATAGGGGATCAGTGAAGGACCCCAATCCCAAAGAATCAGGGATTCGACTAAGAATAACAATAGCTAAGGAAGCTAACACGAATTAAACAAATAATAGGCAAGAGATCAGAAACCCTAGTAATCACAATAGGGTAGAATCGTACGCAATTAGGGATTCACATAGAGAATAATATGAATCACAAAGTAAACATGGATGTAAGCGGCAAAAACGAAAAATCAGAGACACTGATGAACAACAAGCACATATGCAAACATAATATCAAAGACAAACTCAGGAACTCAAGATTAGGGCTAAGCAATTTAGGGTTTTAAACATATATAGCTCAGATAAAGAGGAAAACTTAAAATCACAGGATAATACTAAAATCGGAAGAAAAAGTCATTTTAAAAAGGGTTATGAAACCCTAGTTTGAAGACGAAGACTGTTCAAAGTAGGAAAGCTTTTTATTTCAAAGAAAATGTGTAAAAAAGCTTAGTAATATTGTAGATCTAAGGCAGATATAAAAAAATCGAAAATATATAGGAGTTAGGGTTTCGTGGAAACCAGAGAAGTAAGAAAAACCTCAAAGACGTCGCGGCCTCAAGCCAGAAAGGTTGTAGCTCTTACTCAGACGGTCGGGCGAGGCCGGAAAGTGGCTTGAGGGACCCTGAGAGGTGAGTGAACCGCTCCAGGTTCACTTGAGGGCTTTAGAGCATCACTAGACCAGTGCAAGATGAGCAAATAACCATGAGATGATGAAGAGACATGGTTTCCGGTGAGAGAACTAGCTGGAGAAGATGAACCGACACTATCGGAAGAGAGAAGCCAAGGAAGCTTCTAGAGAGAAGCAGAGAGGAACAGCGAGAGATAGAGACAGAATGAGCGTTGGGCAAATGAGAGGTCGGAGGGGGTAGTGATAGGGGTTTAATTATGGTAACGCTGATCTGGACCGTTGATCTTATTTGATCAGCAGTTCAGATCAGGTGTGGGGTTGGACCGGGTAGGAACGGGTTTTGGGCTGGGTTAGAGAATGGGTTTTGGGTCAGGTGGGGTGGTCTTTAAGGTGGCTATAATTTAAATAAGAAATGGGCTAAACGTTAAATACCCAATAAGATAATTAATTCATAAAATAGCTAATAATTGTGTAAAAATGAGATTAAAAACAAATAAATGAAATTAAGAGGATTAACTAATATAAAAAATATAAAATGATCAGTTACTGATTTTAAAATGGTATAAATCTACATTTGTGCTATTATTGCTAAAATTAGCTAAATAATGCCAATATTGGCTAATTTGTGAAATATTGAATCCTAAGGGCATAAAAATAGAACTATGAATAACACATTGAGTAAGAAATGTCTTGAAATTATTTATAACTTCATTTATGCATAATTATTGAATATAAAATATTAAATAAACATGAAAATAATTTGATAAAAACACGAAAAATTATGGAAAATACCAATTACTATAAAGAGTGATTTTGAAGGATATATGCAAGTTCGAAAATAATTTTGGGGAAAAATTAGGTATCAACAACTGCTCCTCTTTACCCGGAAAGGATGAAAGAGTTGTTGGGTAAAGATATGATGGCCAATTTTTACCGAGTAGAAATGGTTCGCAAGATTTAGGTTGTACCCTTGTTTCTGAACTGCCTACATATCCTTGGTTTTACAGGAATCAGGCCGTATGTAGTTCAGGAGTCACCGGCGAAGTGTACCGGTGACGTTTCATAAGGACGGACACAAGGTGCAAGGCAAGGTGAACAAAATGGCTTACGGGGTAGTTGGGAGAACTGGAGCGGTCCGCTCCTTCCTGGCTGGCGGTTCCTGGAGGGTTTTCTTGCAGATGAATAACAAGCATATATTGTGCGTAATTTAAACATGATGCAAGTTCCCATTGGACTATGAATGTTGTCTTTTGACGGTTGAGGATGACGTCCTTAGACCATGATGTCCTGCGCCATGAATCGCTTGATGCGGGATTCACAGGCTATAAAATTGTGTTCTCGGGCCAAAGATGGTGCCTCCGAATACTGATGCCTTTGAATAATGATATGCAAACTGATAAAAGAGATCCTTAGGCCATGAAATGATGTTCTCGGGCCATGAAGATGGTGCCTCCAAACGATGACGCCTTTGGATAGGTTGGCGATATTTCAGCCCAAGAGAATTCAATAGTATGATGCTAACAAGAAAAAGCTTAGTCTTGCGAATTAAAGGGGCAGAGCTTAGCCCGAAAGGAAGCGAAGTAAATGATAACAGAGACAGTGATTGCTTTGAAAAGTAAATGGGAGGCAGCGTTAGCCTCGGAAGGCAGGATGGTTGCTTTATGCAAGAAATAAATGCAAATGCAGATGGAGGTAGCGTTTAACCTCGGAAGGCAGAATAGTTTCCTTATGCAAGAAATAAATGCAGATGCAGATGGAGACAACATTTAGTCTTGGAAGGCAGAAAGGTAGCCTTATGCGATGCAGATGCAGATGGAGACAACGTTTAGTCTCAGAAGGCAAAAAGGTAGCCTTATGCAGTGCAGATGGAGGTAGCATTTAACCTCGGAAGGCATAATAGCAGCCTTATGCAAGAAATAAATGCAGATGCAGATGGATACATCGTTTAGTCTCGGAAGGCAGAAAGGTAGCCTTATGCGAATGGAGGTAGAGCTTAACCTCATGCAGATGGAGACAGAGCTTAGTCTCGGAAGGCAGAAAGGTAGCCTTATGCGAATGGAGGTAGAGCTTAACCTCATGCAGATGGAGACAGAGCTTAGTCTCGGAAGGCAGAAAGTTAGCCTTAAGAAATGCAGATGTAGATGGAGACAACGTTTAGTCTCGGAAGGCAGAAAGGTAGCCTTATGCATTGCAGGTGCGGATGGAGGTAGCGTTTAACCTCGGAAGGAAGAATAGTAGCCTTATGCAGGAAATAAAATGCAGATAGGAGTTCTTAGCTGATGATAAATTTTGGCGATATGATTGTTGTGAGCATGGAGATAATGAAGTGTCGTTGGTGATGATAATAAATGTCGGCATGTGCGACGATCTTGAGAAGCGTGCCTTTGGGCAATATATGTCCTTCGGGTGGATAGTATGTTTTTGGGGCCCTTACCATCTTTGCGCCTGCATCCAAAGAAAGATTGTGAGTTCTGTAAAGGGAAGGTTAGTTCGTATCCCTGCTGGCTTTGCTTGTCGCGTTTGCTTGATTGTGATGATATTGTCTGTATCACTGGGGTAGCGTTTGCTAAACAAGCTATTTCAATAAATATGCATAATTTGTAAAAGTGTAATATAAGCATAAAATAGTTTTAGATGAACGGACGACCGTGACGCGGTCCGAGACATTGCAACCTCTCCTGCTACGGAATTTTGAGGGACCTCCTCAAAATTCTGCCCCAGTTTGATGGGTGGATACTTCTGACTGTTGCTCGTGCGACGATTGGATGAACTTGCTTCAGAATTTTGAGGGTCCTCCTCAAAAATTTTCCCCAGTTTCCAATTATGGGGAAAAATGAAATTTTATTGAATTGTGACCGAACCCATAGGGATGCCTACGTATCCCCTATTAAACGGGAATCAGGTCAGGCGTAGTTCAATTTACACTGTTGACAAAAGCATATGGAATTACAAATAATAGTGTTTGACTGCATCTGAATCTATTGGTTTTGGCCAAACTTCTCTGTCCATTTTCGCAAGTATGAGTGCTCCTCCTGTCAGCACTCTGTGAACCATGTACGGACCCTGCCAGTTGGGAGAGAACTTCCCTTTGGCTTCGTCTTGGTGAGGAAAGATTTTCTTTAGCACCAGCTGCCCTGGTGTGAATCGTCTTGGCTTGACTTTCTTGTTGAAGGCTCTGGACATTCTGTTCTGGTAGAGTTTACCATGACAAACTGCGTTCATTCACTTTCCGTCTATGGGGGCTAGTTGCTCATAACGGCTGCTTACCCATTTCGCGTCGCTGAGCTCAGCTTCTTGTATAATTCTCAAAGATGAAATCTCAACCTCGGAAGGAATAACAACCTATGTACCATAAACTAGCATGTAGGGGGTTGCCCCGGTTTATGTGTGGACAGTGGTGCGATACCCCAGTAAGGCGAATGATAACTTCTCATGCCATTGCTTGTGCCTTTCTATCATCTTCCTTAGTATCTTCTTGATGTTTTTGTTAGCGGCTTCTACAACTCCATTCATCTGAGGTCTGTAACCTGTGGAGTTCTTGTGTTTGATCTTGAATGTTTCACACATGGTTTTCATCAAGTCACTGTTGAGATTAGAACCATTGTCAGTGATGATTGACTCTAGAACCCTGAACCGACAAATAACGCGGTCGCAGACAAAGCCGGCCACGACTTTTTTGGTAACTGCTTTGTAGGAGGCTGCTTCGACCCATTAGTAAAGTTATCAATGGCAACCAGAATAAACCTGTGTCCGTTGGAGGCGGCAGGCTCGATTGGTCCAATGACGTCCATGCCCCAGGCAGTGAACGACCATGGTGAACTTGTTGTGTTAAGCTCACTCGGAGGTACCTTTATCATATCTCCATGTATCTAACTGCGGTGGCATTTTTGGACGTACTGGATGCAGTCTGTTTCCATGGTCATACAGAAGTAACCAACTCGGAGTATCTTCTTTGCTAATACAAACCTGTTTATATGTTGACCGCAGGTTCCAGCATGAATTTCTTCCAATATTTTTTATGCTTCTTTTGCGTCGACGCACCTTAATAACCCCAAATCAGGAGTCCCCCTATACAGGATTCCTCCGCTGTGAAAGAAATTATTAGACAATTTCTGAAGTATGCGCTTCTGCGTGGTGTTTGCAGGTTCTGGGTATTCTCCTTTCGCCAAATATTCCTTGACGTCATGGAACCAAGGATTTCCGTCTGCTTCTTCTTCGAGATAGGCCCAGTTGGTCGGCTGATTGTGAATTTTCACTGGGATGGGATCAATGAAAGTTTTGTCTGAATGCTGAATCATAGATGACAAGGTAGCCAGAGCATCGGCGAACTCATTCTGGATTCTGGGGACAATGGTAGTCATGGCCCTCATGTAGGTGGCCCCTGCATTCTTTAAACCGAATGACATCATCTTGTAACAGTACACTCCTGGGGCGTGATGAACGCAATTTTCTCAGCATCTTCCTCATCCATCCAAATTTGATGATAACCAGCAAATCAATCTACGAAGAACTGCAGCTCATGTTTGGCGTAGTTGTCGATTAGAATGTGTATGTTTGGAAAGGGGAAGTTATCTTTCGGACTGGCCTGGTTGAGATCCCGGTAGTCAACACAGGCTCTGACCTTCCCGTCTTTCTTCGGAACAGGTACGATGTTGGCTAACCATGTTGGGTATTCAACTACCCGGAGAACTTTGGCGTTGATTTTTTTGGTAACTTCTTCTTTGATTTTCAAACTCATGTTCTGAGCTTTTGCTTTACCGGTGGACATGTCAGATTGGTCGGCAGTTTGTGAGCCACAATGGACATACTTAGACTAGTCATGTCATCGTACGACCAGGCGAATATGTACTCATACTCCCTTAGGAACTCTGTATACTCTTTCTTTTCTGATGGTGACAAATGAATATTGATACGTGTTTCCTTGACGTTTTCTGAATCTCCCAGGTTGACAACCTCAATCTCATCTAAGTTGGACTTAGGTCTATTTTCAAAGTCTTCGACTTCCTTAACAGTTTCGTCGGGTATATCGTCTTCGTCTGAATCAATGTTCGTTTGTTGCGTCACCTCATTGCACGTCACAGTCATCGGTTCATCAAGTAAAGTAATAGTAATGATGTATAGATAAAGTAATAAGAGAAAACGGTAACAATGAATATCAGATTCATAAAGAAATTGAAAATGCTTTGATAAATTGAATAACTTGTTTTGAACATTGAAGATCTTATTGCGGGAATTGAAAAATGCAGAAAAGGGAAAATTGTTTAGTAAATAAAATAGTAAATAATGCTTGTTTTTAGCCTTGCTACCCCGAGGCTCGGCGGGCTCTGGTGGTCCTGATAGACCATTTCTTGAGATATGCTCCCTCGCTTACTGCCTGTACAGAAGGGCCTTCCTCCCCCTCCTCCTCGAGAACAACACAGCAATCCATGTCGCTGTCTTCCAAAAACAAATTCCTCATCGCTTTAAGTGCTTCCTCTTCATCTGATCCATAGATAATGTCGGCCTACTTGAAGGTCTGCTCCAGATGAGGTATAGGCTGCTCCAGAAGGTAGTGATGACCGAGCCATGGCGGCGACAAGTTTCTGAATTCTTCGCATGTATACTCGTACCCCAGACCGAAAGTAGTACCATGTTTCTTGAGTTTTATGGGCTTAGCCATCCCTTGGAGGTTCTTACCGAGACCTTTGCCTGGATCGTATCCTCCCCAGTTCAGGATGCTCTCGATCTTGCTATCCCACCATTTGTCCTTGTCAATGGCATTGACTCACTCAATATGGTGATAAGTTCCTCCACCCAGTTTTCTCTTTCCATCAATCACAGGGATGGTCTGGCGATTGTAGATAGGGTTGCTACCGTCGCCGTGGATGATCACCTCTTGGTGGTTCCACTCGAAATTCACCGCCTGATGTAGTGTTGATGCGACGGCCCCAGCAGCATGGATCCAGGGTCTCCCTAACAGCAAGTTGTAAGATGTCGGCACGTCTATTACCTGGAAGTCCACTTCTAACCAGGTGGGTCCCATATGTAGGTATAGACTGATTTCCCCCATGGTAGATCTTTGATACCCGTCAAAGGCTTTCACGTTGATTGCTCCCTCTCTTATCTCATGTAGTCCTTTACCCAATTTCTTGAGTGTTATCAACGGACAAATATTAAGACTGGAACCTCCATCGATCAAGATCCTCGTGATGAAATGATCTTCACATTGCACGGTGATGTGCAATGCTTTGTTATGTCCCAATCCCTCAGGTGGTAACTCGTCTTCATGAAAAGTAATTTTGTGACTTTCCAGTACCTGGCCCACCATGTTGGCCATTTCTCCACTAGTGATGTTGTTCGGCACATATGCTTTGCTCAACACTTTTAATAAAGCATTTCTGTGCGTCTCAGAATTCTGCAGCAAAGAGAGAATAGATATATGCGCTGGTGTCTTGTTCAGTTGGTCGATGACCGAATACTCCTTAGCCTGTATTTTCCTCCAAAAATCATCAGAACCTGTTTCAATGAGGGAAGGGCGGTTGGTGACTTGTTTTCTTAACTCGGCCAGAATAGGCTGCTCCAGAAGGTAGTGATGACCGTGCCCTGGCGGTGACCAGTTTTTGAATTCTTCGCATGTATACTCGTACCCTAGACCGAAAGTAGTACCATGTTTCTTGAGTTTTATGGGCTTAGTGATCCCTTATAGGTTCTTACCGAGCCCTTTGCCTGGCTCGTATCCTCCCCAATTCAGGATGCTCTTGATCTTGCTATCCCACCATTTGTCCTTGTCAATGGCATTGACGCGCTCAATATGGTGATAAGTTCCTCCACCAGTTTTCTCTTTCCATCAATCACAGGGATGATCTGGCGATTGTAGATAGGGTTGCTACCATCGCCGTGGATGATCACCTCTTGGTGGTTCCACTCGAATTTCACCGCCTGATGTAGTGTTGATGCGACGGCCCCAGCAGCATGGATCCTGGGTCTCCCGAACAGCAAGTTGTAAGATGTCGGCACGTTTATTACCATGAAGTCCACTTCTAACCAGGTTGGTCCCATTTGTAGGAATAGACTGATTTCTCCCATGGTAGATCTTTGAGACCCGTCGAAGGCTTTCATGTTGATTGCTCCCTCTCTTATCTCATGTAGTCCTTTACCCAATTTCTTGAGTGTTATTAACGGACAAATGTTAAGACTGGAGCCTCCATCGATCAAGATCCTCGTGATGAAATGATCTTCACATTGCAAGGTGATGTGCAATGCTTTGTTATGTCCCAATCCCTCAGGTGGTAACTCGTCTTCATGAAAAGTAATTTTGTGACTTTCCAGTACCTGGACCACCATGTTGGCCATTTCTCCACTAGTGATGTTGTTCGGCACGTATGCTTCGCTCAACACTTTTAATAAAGCATTTCTGCGCGTCTCAGAACTCTGCAGCAAAGAGAGAATAGATATCTGCGCTGGTGTCTTGTTCAGTTGGTCGATTACCGAATACTCCTTAGCCTGTATTTTCCTCCAAAGATCATCAGAACCTGTTTTAATGAGGGAAGGGCGGTTGGTGACTTGTTTGCTTAACTCGGCCAGATGTTCAGGGGTATAGACTCTACCAGTTCTCGTCATACCCTGTGTTGCGATGGCTTCCTCAGACCTGTTTTTACCTTTCCTTCTCGCCTCGGCTGTATAATCCCAAGGGATAACATCTGAATAGAAAAGTGGTGTGGTTGACATTGCTACTGGAATCGGCGTGGCCATTCTTACTTCAACTAGAGTGTATGTTAGGGGTGACAGGACTGCAACCTCGAGTGGTGCTGGTGCATTTGCTGGAGATACAAACTCAACTTCAATTGGCAATGGCGCCTTCTCCTTTGCAGGCGGCGCTGCTTCAAACTCAAGTTGGATAGACATATTCACCTCGGCATTCTCAAATGGATGAATCTAGACTATGATCGGGTTGAGAGTGACTGCAGGTTTCTTTGGGTCATCGCCTTTTGCGAGCAACCCGATTGACCCCTCGGGATCCCAATCATCATTTATCTCAATCATATGGATACCTCCACCCTTATGGTATGGTAAAGGGTTGTTGCGAATATTCGGAGCGTGGTCTTTTGACACAATAATCTTGTTATCAATGAGGTTCTGTATCTTATCTTTCAGAGAACGGCATTCTTCGATGGTGTGTCATTTCATTCCAGAATGGTATGCACAGGATTTGTATGGGTTAACCCACTGAGAAGGGTTCTCAGTGGTGGCAGCAGGGATAGGTGCAACGTAACTAGCAGCTTTGAGTTTTTCATACCACTGGTCGATGGGCTCGCCTATGTCGGTATATTGTTTTGGAGGGCGACGATCAAAGTTAGGGCGAGGCCTAGGGATGTTTTGACGGGTATGGGGTGATTGATAGTTAGGTGGCTGGGAATTATAGGTGTTGTAGATGGGAGCGGGTTGTGAATATCTATGTGGGGTAGGTTCATATGTGGGTGGTGGAGATTGATATGCGGACAGTAGAGGCGATGGTGCTTGGTAGTTCGAGGTTGGATGATATGTGAAGGGAGGTGTTTGGTAGACTTGGTATTTGGGCGGGGATTTGGCTTGTTGTGCAATCATTACAACTCCCACATCTTATCTCTTAGACACACCACCGGATTGTAAAGCCTTGTTAGTGGCTTGCAAAGCTTCAAAATTTGTAACCATACTGTTCTTGATACCTTCTTCAATTCGCTCTCCTAATTTGATAATATCGAAGAACTTGTGGCCTTCAACCATCATTAACCGTTCGTAATATTGCGGGTCCTGAGCTCGGACAAAGAACTTGTTCATCTGTTCTTCCTCTAAAACAGGTCTGACTTTAGCAGCTTCCGACCTCCAACGAGTAGCATACTCGCGAAAGGTTTCGGTGGGTTTCTTCTTCAGGTTTTGGATGTAGAACACATCCGGCGCATTCTATGTATTGAATCTGAACCTGTCCATGAAGTTTGTTGCCATGCCTACCTATTTTCACCATTTCTTAGGGTCTTGGCTGATGTACCAAGATAGTGCGTCTCCCTTCAAACTCCTCATGGACAACTTCATGCGGATCCTTTCGTCTTTTCCTACACCAACCAACTTATCACAGTAGGTCCTCAGATGGACCCTCGGATCACCAGTGCCATCAAACATCTCGAACTTTTGAGGTTTGTACCCCTCGGGTAGTTCGACATAAGGTTGTATACATAGATCTTCATAGTTCAAACCTTCAATTCCCTTGACTCCCTCAACACCCTGAACTCGGCTAGTCAGCTTTCTAAGTTCCTCAGCCAGATTCTTGATAAGCAAGTCCTTCTCATCATATTCGGATGTATGTGATATAGGCGGAATGGAGTAGGTTACAGTTTCCACGTAGATGGGATTGTTGTAGGCATGGAAATGATCCTTCGTGGGGTTTTGAGGTTCGTGGATAGATGGTGGAGTGTTGTTGTGGCAAGTTTTGCATGGTGCGGGGAGAGTTTGGTTCTTTGGGGAAGTGGCGTTATGGTGAGGTGAAGGATGGTTTTGTTGCTTTGGGATATTCTGTGGAGGAGTGGGGTTGACGTCTGAGACGTTAAGGGAAAATGACAGATTGGCCAAATTCTGGACCTGGTCGAGCTCCTCTTGAAATTTCAGCAATTTCTGTTCTAATGGTGACATATTATCATGCCTGACTTGAATACCCCGGCCGTCAATGGCCTCTACATGTTCAATCGTATTTTCCTTCCTGATACCGCTGGATTCTGCCATCTTACTTTTTCCCTTGTTTCTACCTTTGGGAGGACTGAGAGGAGGAGTAGGTGGAGGCCCTTTGGATCTTGTGCGGTAGGCGGATGATGCCAGAATGCACGAACTAACCTTTGGGGAAGGGGATAAAAACTAAAAGAGAAACAAAACAAAAGGTAATCGAGTCAGTGAGGATTATGAAAAATATTGCAGAAATTAAACACGTAATGCGGAAATATAAAGCGTATCCTAAGTTGGGGACCTCTTTGTGCCCGAGGTAGGCCTAGCGACAAATTGATTTGGAGAACTTAAAATGCTAAATGCCTCATTTTATTGATAGAAAATAGACAAATCTTTAAAACGACTCTAAATATGCTAAAATAAAAGGCACTAATGGCCATAGGCCTTATTACATTAATGAAGAAAAGAAGACACCCCTATCTACTTGGTCCAAGAAGGACATTCCCCAGATTTGGCATTCTTGCTTCCCTCGATCAGCTTTCCCAACTCGCGAAGTCCCAGCAGTAGGTAGGTTCTGGCTAGGTATCCCCCTTCAGCTCCCTCAGCCTTCTGGAAAGTCTCGATCCTTTTGATGAATTTCCCCTCCAGTTCAACTATACCTTGCTCCAAGTAACTCATCCTCTTGTTGGCGCTGAGAGCCATGTCCTTCCATTCCTCGATCAACCTTTTGTTGGACTCATGTATCTTGTGGTGATCATCCTCACATTCACGGATCCCGTTGCGCAGTTTGTTGTACTTGACTTGTGCTTCAGCCTTTTCGTCTATGACCCGGTGACCTCGAACGAACCTTGGCTCGATTCGACCACCCAGATCTTCTTCTAACCAACCAAGATAGAAAGGAGTGCAACCGGCGTGATACATGTCTGGCTCGATGGTGTCTTTTTCAAGACTAATCTTGCAGTCCATAGATGCTGAGCTTGGCACTTGTGAGAGCTATAATCATTCTAAAAGTCTACTCGAAGATGACGCATTTTCTCGACCCTAGGTATGACCTGCTTTCTACCTGCTTGCCTCACAACTCGCAAAGGAACGTAAGGGTATGTCCCCCTCAGACCAATCAGTAACAGAAATGAAGCATCTCGGGACCGAATGATGAACTCGTTTGTCGGAAACCACTCAAACATCTATTGTACCTGATCCTCGATTAAATTACCAAATAACTCAACCCATCCTTCGGCATTCTCCGGTTGAGCGAACATGTCGGGAATATAGTTCATTCGCTTTGGGTGATGTAAAGCGATATGGTCATCCCAAATCCTTCGATGGATGTCTTGTCGGTATACACCTTTTTGCAGATGTTCTATGAGCCAGAGTTGGAGTAATAAGTTGCAACCTTCAAAATGCCTTGCTCCTCGTTGACACATTTCTAGGGCCCGATACATATCTGCGATGATCATGGACACAATGCTGAAGTCTTGCCCGTCTATCCCTTCCATTAGCGTCTTAGTTACCATGGACAACCTAGTATGGATTCTTTCCTTCTTTATTGGGAACACAATCAAACCCAAAAAACACACCATAAACACGAACACTCGACGATGGATATGTCCTAGAGAGGTGATGGCAAACTCGTCTTGGTAGGTGTCGTACGATTTGATGTGACCGTACCTTTCATCTAAATAGTCGAAAGGGATGTATGAGTCCTTCAGACACGCCAATTCTGGATTCTTCTTCAAACCCATTATTTTGAGGAAACCCCTGCCCGTGCGGTTTTCAAGCATCAGCAACCCCAGAGATTCCCAAGCTAGACTGGCCAATCCTCATATCTCTTCTAATAAAGGTAACATTTCAAGGTTCCCAAAACGGAATACGGACCTATCGCAGTCCCAAAACAGAGTAGCAGCCTCTATCATCATTTTGTTTGGCTGGATATCTAGAAGAGATGGTAGATTGCCCAGGTGTTTTCTGACGAGAGTTTTGTCACTAGAGTGGAGGTCTTCCCACCCAATTCAGCAGCCTAGGGTGAATATTGGCGACGATGCCGAATCTGGGGACTACATGCCTCATTTTCTGCAAAACAAGCAAGGTTAGGCCCTTAACCCCCACCAGACTCGACTATTTAACACCAATAACTAGAAGGAAGCATTCAGTTCTCCAAATAAATTCATAGAGCGTGAGGGTGTCCGTTTGGGTTCTAGGGAAACCTAGTGGACTTTGGACAAGGCTATCTTAAAGGCTATTGTGCGGACAACACGTTAACCTGGCTAAGTTTGACCATGATGCATGCAACAGTATAACGGAGTAAGGTTTCTATGAGGTTTTAGACTGGTACCCTTGGGCGGACAACTCAAAGGGAAAAGGCACGGAACTATCGACTGCACTGCTGATCGACTAGTTTTACCGCAAATACGCCTTTCCCAATTTAGGGGGCAATAATATAGGAAGAGCGCAACCACTCATTATAAGCATTTCTATAGTATTTTGTTTGGCACGAATGGAGTATGAATGTCGAGCATGATATGCAATAAATAAGTCTTTAAACAGATAATCATGTATTTGCATGTTAAGAAAGGCAGTAAATACAGCAGTTATGATTGAAAGCAATTACAAAAGGGAAACAAAGAGACATGTTAGTTCTGTTCATGTGGAATAAATATTTGAAAGAAGTAAACAATTAACGGCATGTAATAGGGAAGAGGAAAGGGTGCAAACATTTAAACAAAATTAAAGGTCCAAATTCACGAAACAATTTGCAATGGTAAAAGCTTAGGTATAATCCCCAGCAGAGTCTCCATGTTGTCGCGCCCCCTATTTCGCTTAAGCAGAGATCGGGTTTATGACATTCTCACAACTCCTTTTAAAGGAAGAGGGTTAAAAGAAGAGTCGCCACCTAACGATTTTTAAGGTGCGTTAGGGCACCTAGAGTGATTAACTCATGAGACTAGTTTGCATTACTATAGATTGGGTAAGGGCTTGATATTATCCCAAGGGGAAGGTATTAGGCACCCCTCAGGATCCACGACTGTGGTTCCCGGCCAAATGGTTTTCATGAACTTTTACAATAAGCAAGTAGCAAGTAACGGCTCAAATAAGAGGGGATGTCAAATAAGCATCGGAGTTATTAACTCTTGAAAGAACTAGTAAGACATTTGAGAAAAGACGCCCTAGGTTTGAAACAATATGGATCACATCAATGCAATACCCGGTATGTCACTCCTCAAAGAGGGGCTACACGTGGTATTAGCGCACCGGTCATTATATCCATATTCTACCCTTTCCCACCCCGCGAAGGTATTTAAAACGTGTGTTGGTCACGAAATCTATTGCGTCCTATTACCCGTCCCATCCTATCAGTCCTAGAGGAAGTTAGGGACTACTATTCCTAAAGGGTAGGTACTAGGGTGAACCCTTAGGTTTAAAGGATAAAATTCTAAACGACAAACAAAACAATTAAGACTGCAAATACAGGAAGCACATAGAGGCAGATATAAAGCTCAAATATCCTTCCACAAGTTATACACATAAATAGCACGACTAAAACACGAGTAAAGTCTTTAACTTCAGAACCTAAGCATGATGGCTAGACGAGAATGCAGTAGCAAGGCAGGTTCATTACAGAGTTTCAGAGAAAGGACTTTTGCTAGTTTCAGACTATTGATTTCTTATCTGTAATTAGCCAGACAATACACAAAAGAGGAATAGTTTTCCAGTTTTAACAAGTGTTGATACCTAAGGCTTGCCTAGGCGTATGAATTGCTCCAGTTACACTATTTTAGTCTTCAGATTTAGGAAAAAATGTTGTTAAGCGGGTAAGTCTATTTTAATATTAACCAGGACAAAGGGGTGAATATAAATGCAATCCTAAGGACATGACATCAAAATACAAAACAAGGTGCAAAATGATGCAAACGTATACATGCTATTTTAAATGCATAAGAGTTTTCATCATCAGAATCTATTTTAGCGAGATCCATTTGTTAACATATTTTTCTTAAACAAAGCATACAGAGATTCTTTGTTATGTTGATGAACCTAACACATGATTTTTCTAGGTGTTCATAGCAGTATGTTGATTCAAAACAGGATTTTGGCACAAGTAACATGCCGAAAGTAACATCTTATGGAACATGATTTCTAAATGCAAGCTTTGATAGTTAATGTTATTATTTAGCCTGAACAGGATTTCTAGACGAAGCAATTGTGAGAATACTGAAACAGTAACATTATAACAGCCATTTTTTTTGTTATTCAACTATGAACATGATTTCTAAGTGGGTATAAGTATAATGAGATGCTGAAAATAAATAGACCTAAGTATCATGGTATCTAATGCATGAATGGCATGTATTCCTAAGCATGGTGACTATTGCGCACATATATAAAAATAAGCCTACACGCATGGTTTCTACCCGTATCTATACTAAGCATGCATAACCCCACCCATTTAACTATCAAACCCCAGAATCATTTTTACAATTAATTATTACAGACCAGCATTGCACAAATTACATAAGTAAATGAGAAAATTAAGAAGTTACACTATAGGGAGCCTACCAAAAGGCCCAAATCTCCAGATCCAACAATGCCATATGCCATGACCTTTCACAACCCAGGTGTGTCAGAGTTCCTAAGGACCTCAGAGGATCCCAGGAAGTGCTCACACCCAGGTACCCTAGCCAAGAATGAGTAAGTGCAGTGTGGGAATGCCGTCCTCGTGTGTCAAAGTTCAGTGGGTACTCAAATTGTCCCCAAAGCAGTGCTCACACGAGGGGGTTGAACTTAAGAAACTAAGAGTAGTGAAATGTGCTCATAGTTTTAAAAAAGTTGAGTTGGAAATAGTTTTCTGAAATAATTGTTTTGAAATAGGCTTTGGAGAACAGCATAAGAGTTTTCTTTTATGAAAAAGTAGTTTGAGGAGGAAAAGGAACAGGACAATCAGCAACTCAAAAAGAATACACAGTTTAGGAAACAAACACAAACAAGGAAACGGAATTGGGACAAGTAGTACATATGTGAAAGCATAGTTGCACACAGGTTAACATCAGTGAAGTCTCACAGAACTTAACTAGTTACGGCAATAGTCTATCACGAAGTGTTCATGCCAGGAGTTCAACAACATTAGATTGAGGGGTGATAAACATTAGGTTCTGGTAAAGGTTCAGGATTACATAGTACCTAGGTGTCATGAGTACATGCTTATAGTGTTAGGAATCAAGGGTAAGGCAGAATCATATTGAAACAGATAAGAAAAGCAATAAACATGCTGAACCAAAGGGAAAGAGAGATCACATAGGCAAAGTAGTCATACTTATTGCAAGGTAAGCAGCAGAACCACAAGTATAAGCATAAAAGGAACAAAATGAATCATGATACAAATAGAAACATATTGTTTTGGATGCTATAAACTTAAACCGAAAAACATACCAGTTTTGAATGAAAGACTGAATGCAGAGTGAAGAGCAGTAAGGTGAAGAACAGTAGAGCAGTAGAGTAATAGAACAGTTGAATCACCCAGTCTTGGCTTTCAGCCGAATGAGTTGCAAGTAAACAGCAAGAGAAGCAAGAGAGTGTATGTGTGTGTGTAGGAGAGAGCTTAGAACAGTAGCTATGTTCGCCTTGCTTAATGAAAGAGCATGGGTACTTATAGTTTGAAAACAGGTAGTAAATAAGGTAACAAACAATAGCTCAAAAAAATTATGGAAGTAAGCATCAATCCGAATCAAATTAATGGAAGTATTCCTTTTAATTAAGGAGTCATACTCAATCAGTGATAGACAATAGTAACATAAGGAAAGAAAATCGTGTGAGACTGATAGCATAAGCACAGTACAGTATAGAGCATGTAAGTAAGACCAAGTTCAGAATCCTATTTAAGGAAAATATATGTATCAGTTTGACAGCAATATTAGACATGAAAATAAAGCAAGAGATAATAAAAAAGTCTGAAAATCAGTAAGGAGATCCTCGAGTGAGGCTCTAATCATAGGAAATCAACATTAATCAAAGGAAAATATCACACAAGGAAATAATTTCAGCACATAGAACAAGTAATTAGTCTAGGTTCAGAAAATCTAATTAAGGAAAGGTCTGTCAGAATCAACTAGCAGTAGAATCAATCACATAATAAGGCAAGAGAATAATTCATAGGTCAAAATCAGTAAGGTATTACCATAGGGGATCAGTGAAGGACCCCAATCCTAGAGAATCAGGGATTCGACTAAGAATAACAATAGTTAAGGAAGCTAACACGAATTAAACAAATAATAGGCAAGAGATCAGAAACCCTAGTAATCAAAATATGGTAGAATCATACGCAATTAGGGATTCACATAGAGAATAATATCAATCACAGAGTAAACATGGATGTAAGCGGGAAAAGCGAAAAATCAGAGACACTGATGAACAACAAGGACATACGCAAACATAATATCAAAGACAAACTCAGGAACTCAAGATTAGGGCTAAGAATTTTAGGGTTTTAAACATAAATAACTCAGATAAAGAGGAAAACTTAAAATCGCAGGATAATACTAAAATCGGAAGAAAAAGCCATTTTAAAAGGGGTTGTGAAACCCTAGTTTGAAGATGAAGACTGTTCAAAGTAGGAAAGCTTTTTATTTCGAAGAAAACGTGTAGAAAAGCTTAGTAATATCATAGATCTAAGGCAGATATAAAAAAAATCGAAAAGATATAGGAGTTAGGGTTTCGTGGAACCCAGAGAAGTAAGAAAAACCTCAAAGACGTCGCCGGCTCAAGCCGGAAAGGTTGTAGCTCTTACTCAGACGGCCGAGGGAGGCCGGAAAGTGGCTTGAGGGACCCTAAGAGGTGAGTGAACCGCTCCAGGTTCGCCTGAGGGCTTTAGGGCATCACTGGACCAGTGCAAGATGAGCAAATAACCATGAGATGATGAAGAGCCATTATTTCCGGTGAGAGAACCAGCCGAAGAAGATGAACGGACTCCATCGAAAGAGAGAACCCAAGGAAGCTTCTAGAGAGAAGCAGAGAGGAATATAGAGAGATAGAGAGAGAATGAGTGTTGGGAAAATGAGAGGTCGGAGGGGGTAGTGATAGGGGTTTAATTATGGTAAAGCTGATCTGGACCGTTGATCTTGTTTGATCAAC
Organism: Nicotiana undulata; assembly: GCA_005239495.1. Classification (NCBI taxonomy): domain Eukaryota; kingdom Viridiplantae; phylum Streptophyta; class Magnoliopsida; order Solanales; family Solanaceae; genus Nicotiana; species Nicotiana undulata. The sequence continues at coordinate 64,079 of ML246983.1, forward strand.
GGTTCAGATCAGGTGTGGGGTTGGGCCGGGTAGGAATTGGTTTTGGGCAGGGTTAGAGAATGGGTTCTGGGTGAGGTGGGGTGGTCTTTATGGTGGCTATAATTTAAATAAGAAATGGGCTAAACGTTAAATACCCAATAAGATAATTAATTAATAAAATAGCTAATAATTGTGTAAAAATAAGATTTAAACCAAATAAATGAAATTAAGAGGATTAACTAACATAAAAATATAAAATGATCAGTTATTTATTTTAAAATGGAATAAATGTACATTTGTGCTATTATTGCAAAAATTGCTGAAATTAGCTAAATAATGCCAATATTGGCTAATTTGTGAAATATTGAATCCTAAAGGCATAAAAAATAGAACTATGAATAACACATTGAGTAAGAAATGTCTTGAAGTTATTTATAACTTCATTTATGCATAATTATGGAATATAAAATATTAAATAAACATGAAAATAATTTGATAAAAACACGAAAAATTATGAAAAAATACCAATTACTATAAAGAGTGATTTTGAAGGCATATATGCAAGTTTGAAAATAATTTTGGGGAAAAATTGGGTATCAACAATATATATATATATATGGGTATGACGTGGCTATGTCCTGTCTTTGTACAATTGTATTTCTATTAGAGGTCAGTAGATAGTTATGTATAGTTGGATAGTATGTGGCCTTGTCGGCTTCCAGTTTTGGGTATATAGTTGTCTATAGTAGCCTTGCTGGCTCACCCCACTGCATTTCCGCATGTATATGTACATATGTGTTCTGGCAAGGTTTCCCTCGCATATGTTATTCATGTTTATATCTTAAACGTATGCTTAAGGGTGTTTGACAGGTAGGACTCGAGCACCCGTCGCGGCCTATCGATTTGGGTCGTGACAAAAGTGGTATCAGAGCCAGGTTCTGTCCTAGGGTTGTCTACATACCATATCTAGTAGAGTCTTGTATATGGGTGTGTTGTGCACCACACTTATAGACAGGAGGCTACAGGACATATAGGATGGAATCCTCTCTTTGCATCTTAGATCGTGCGATATAAGAATTCATGTTCCTAACATTTTATTTTCAGTAATTCCTCCAAAGACTACCGCCGCCTAGAAGGGAAAGTATGTGGCTGGTGAGATTACTAGCTGAGCTCCACGAATGACCAGGGATAAGCGAGAGTCTCATAGTGAGATTCCATCTCCGACTTCACATACCTCGCCCTCTCCAGGAGAGCTCCGAAGGGCACCAGCTCCAGCGCCTTCCCCTGTACGTTCACCCCCTCAGCCAGATACACCGGGTCAAGAGATGAGGGATGCTATTTAGTTATTAACTCGATTAGTAGCCGCACATGCGCGGCGTCAGGAAGTATATATTGGTGATGCATATAGGTCTGTTAGTGCGATGAGTTAATGATCTCATTAATTTAGACCCTCCGGTATTCACTGGGGCAGATCCAAACAAGGACCCTCAGGTATTTATTGATAGAATGGAGAGGACGTTGAGGGTAATGAAGGCCACTGCGACTGAGTCAGTTGAGCTAGCTTCCTAAAGACTCCAAGATGTTACAGTTAATTGGTACGAGTCTTGGGAATTGTCCAAAGGTGAGGATTCCCCTCCACTAGTATGGCAGGAATTTACAGAAGCTTTTCTTCGTCATTATCTGCCAATAGAATTTAGATAGGCCAGAATTGATAGGTTCTTGACCCTTCAGCCTGGTAACATGAGTGTTCGAGAATACAGTCTTTAGTTTGATTTGTTAGCTACGTATACTCCCACTATTGTATCTAAGATAGATGATCGGGTTCGCATGTTCGTGATGGGGTTAGAACTGCACTTAAGTCAGACATGGATATTTCTCGTATTCAGGCATATACTCAGCGTGTAGAGGAGCGTAAGCAGAAGCATAGGATGGATCATGAGCATGATAGGGCCCACAATAAGAGAGAGAGGTCTCCCGATTCTTCTAGTGAGTTTTGAGGTGGTCAGAGACCACAATTCCCGAGGTATCCAGCCCAGCCATTTGCTAGCGCGCCCCTCTTAGTTTGGCGGTAAGAGATTTGGTCGTTGCACATATTCAGGGTCTTGTCAGAATTTCAGGACCTCAGGTTCTCAGTACAGGGGTGAGTCAAGTCAGATGAGGCCACCCTTGCCACGATATGCTCAGCGTAGTAAGCAGCATGCCGGGCAGTGCCGTATAGGATTGGATGTTTGTTATGCATGTGGTTATCTGGGCCATGTTATGATGTATTATCTTATGAGAGGTGATGCAAGCATAGCTCAACAAACAGGATCTGTAGCTGGTTCGTCATCATCATTACCCCCCCTCCCCCGGCGGGCAAGGTTCACAAGCACCAATGAGTCGTGGTAGAGGCAGAGGAGGAGCATCTAGCTCGAGCAGTCCTCAGAACCACATTTATGCGTTGGCAGGACGGCAGGATCATGAGTTATCACCTGATGTTGTTACAGGTATATTATTAGTCTCCTCATATGATGTATATGCACTGATTGACCCAGGTTCCACCTTATAATATGTTACTCCATTGGTTGCTAGTAAGTTTGGAATAAAACCCGAATTGGTTGACCCTGTTGAGGTGTCTACACATGTTGGGGACTCTGGGATAGCTAAGTGAGTATATTGGGGTTGTATAATAGTAGTTCATAGTCGATCTACCATAGCAGACCTTATCGAGTTAGATATGGTAGAATTTGATGTCATAGTGGGTATGGATTGGTTGGCTTCTTGTCAAGCCAACGTTGATTGTATATCAAAGATAGTTTGATTTCAATTTCCAGGTGAGCCTGCTTTGGAGTGGAAAGGAAATACGGCGTCGTTGAGAGGTATATTTATTTCCTATATCAAGGCAAGCAAGATGATCATAAAGGGTTGTATTTATCACTTAGTTCGGGTTCAAGATGTGGAAGTAGATTGACCAACCATTTAGTCAGTCCCCGTGGTTAATGAGTTTCCCGATAAGGTCTGCTATGGTAGATTGACTATGAACTACTACCAGATAATTATCCAATATCTATCGAGTTATATATGGTAGAATTTGATGTCAAACTCTGGGGAGCACCCATGTTATTTGTGAGGAAGAAAGATGGTTCCTTACAGATGTGTATTGATTATAGACAGTTGAATAAGGTGACGATCAAGAATAAGTACCCACTCCCGAGGATTAGTGATTTATTTGATCAGTTGCAAGGTTCCTAGTGTTTTTCAAAGATAGACTTGAGGTCCGGGTACCATTAGGTAAGGGTTAAGGAGGAAGATATTCCTAAGACATCATTCATGACCAGATACGGGCACTTTGAGTTTCGTGTTATGTCGTTCGGTTTGACCAATGCCACATCAGTATTCATAGATTTGATGAACTGTGTGTTCAGGACCTTTTTAGATCTGTTCGTAATTGTATTTATCAATGATATATTGGTGTATTCTCATTCAGAGGCTGAGCATGCAGATCATTTGCGTACTGTGCTCAAATTCTACAAAAAAGGAAGTTGTTTGCTATATTCTCTAATAGTGAATTCTGGTTGAACTCTGTAACCTTCCTCAGGCATATCATTTCGAGTGAAGGTACCCGGGTTGATACACAAAAGATTGAGGCAAAAAAGACTTGGCCTATACCCACAACACCGACGGAGGTTCGTAATTTTCTCGGTTTGGTAGGCTATTACAAGAGATTTGCAGAGGGATTTTCTTCCCTTTCATCACCTTTGACAAAGTTGACTCAGAAGGGAGCATAGTTTCAATGGAATGATGCTTGCGAACGGAGTTTCCAGGCATTGAAGGACAAATTGACTTCTGCACCGGTTCTAACGCTCCAAGAAGGCACCGATGGTTATGTTATCTATTGTGATGCCTCGGGCATTGGGTTGGGTTGTTTACTGATGCAACATGGTAAGGTTGTAGTTTATGATTCTAGACAACTGAGAAAGAACGAGAAGAATTACCCGACCCACGGTTTAGAGTTAGCCGTAGTGATTCATTCACTAAAGATATGGAGGCACTACTTGTATTGCATTCATATTGATATCTATACGAATCATAAGAGCCTCCAGTATATCTTCAGGCAAAAGGAATTGAATTTACGTAAAAGGAGGTGATTGGAGCTATCTAAAGATTATGAAAAAGATATTTTATACAATTCGGGGAAGGCGAATGTGGTAGCCGATGCCCTTAGCCGTAGATCTATGGGTAGCCTGTCATACAACCAGAAATGAGGGGAATAGCCCATGAGATTCATCAACTAGCTAGTCTTGGAGTTCTATTACTGGATTCAGATGATATTGGAATTACTATTCAAGATATGACAACATCCTCGTTAGTACCTAACGTGAAGAAACGCCAGTACGAGGATCATGTGTTAGTTCATTATAGGGATACCACCCCTCATAAGCATAAGACATCATTATAAATTACAGAAGATGGGGTCCTCAAATATCGAGGACGATTATGTGCCCCTAATGTTGTAGGGTTGCGTCGACAACTTATGGGAGAAACTCACTATTATCGTTATTCTATCCATCCAGGAGCGACAAAGATGTATCATGATATCAGGTAAGTATATTGGTGGGACGGAATGAAAAAGGATATAGCAAAGTTTGTTGCTCAATGTCCTAACTGCTAGCAGGTTAAGATTGAGCATCAAAAAACCGGTGGATTATTGCAGGCTATGGAGATTCCGACTTGGAAATTGGAAGTAATCAATACGGATTTCATCGTAGGCTTACCTTGTACCCAGTATAAGTTTGATTCGATATCGTGATTATTGATAGGCTTACAAAGTCAGCCCATTTTCTGGCCTTTAGGACTACATATTCCGCAGAAGATTATGCAAGGTTTTATATTAAGGAGATAGTATGACTGCATGGTGTCCCTATATCTATTATCTCGAATAGAGGAGCTCAACTTACAATTACCTTCTGGAGGTCCTTCCATAAATGATTGGGGACTCAGGTAAGTCTTAGTACAACATTTCATCCCAGACAGACGGACAAGCTGAGTGTACTATTAAGACACTTGATCACCGTGGGGAGCACCCATGTTATTTGTGAGGAAGAAAGATGGTTCCTTACAGATGTGTATTGATTATAGACAGTTAAATAAGGTGACGATCAAGAATAAGTACCCACTACAGAGGATTAATGATTTATTTGATCAGTTGCAAGGTGCCTAGTGTTTTTCAAAGATAGACTTGAGGTCCGGGTACCATTAGGTAAGGGTTAAGGAGGAAGATATTCCTAAGACAACATTCAGGACCAGATACGGGCACTTTGAGTTTCGTGTTATGTCGTTCGGTTTGACCAATGCCCCATCGGTATTCATAGATTTGATGAACCGTGTGTTCAGGACCTTTTTAGATCTGTTCGTAATTGTATTTATCGACGATATATTGGTGTATTCTCGTTCAGAGGCTGAGCATGCATATCATTTGCGTACTGTGCTCAAATTCTACAAAAAAGGAAGTTGTTTGCTATATTCTCTAATAGTGAATTCTCATTGAATTCTGTAACCTACCTCGGGCATATCATTTCGAGTGAAGGTACTCGGGTTGATACACAAAAGATTGAGGCAGTAAAGACTTGGCCTAAACCCACAACAACGACGGAGGTTCGTAACTTTCTCGGTTTGGTAGGCTATTACAGGAGATTTGTAGAGGGATTTTCTTCCCTTTCAGCACCTTTGACAAAGTTGACTCAGAAGGGAGCAAAGTTTCAATGGAATGATGCTTGCGAATGGAGTTTCCAGGCATTGAAGGACAAATTGACTTCTGCACCGGTTCTAACGCTCCCAGAAGGCACCGATGGTTATGTTATCTGTTGTGATGCCTCGGGCGTTGGGTTGGGTTGTGTACTGATGCAACATGTTAAGGTTGTAGTTTATGCTTCTAGACAACTGAGAAAGAACGAGAAGAATTACCCGACCCACAGTTTAGGTAAGTAACGCTTTCAAACTTGGTACTGAGGATTCGAAACCCCGAACTATATGTTATGTGATTAGTATTAAGGTGACACACATGCCAAGAGATTGTCATGCGGGCGTGCACCATGAGAATTGTTGTTTGGTTCATTCCATTGCACCGCTTAGTGACTCTTTCTTGTTGATATCCGTGTTTCTATAATGTGATTAAGTAAATGTGCTGCAAATAATGCTAGATATCGTGTGAAGGCTTCACGCCGATACTGTTGTGACCCGAGTGGTCGTTTCTTGCTGTCATCTCATTATTTTTGATGATGTTCTGTAATCAGTCTTATCCATGTGTATCATATCATGTCTGAGTCTCAGTTGTTAGTATCTGGCACACCATATCATTGTTGCGGGCCAATTTCAAGGCATTGTGAGCCCGTGTGTGTGAGACTGGAGAGTGATGACTGAGTGAAGCTAAGAGCCTGATTATGAGTGACAATTATGGGATCGGGATCCACGGTGCAGTGATTATGTTGATTATTGTGATAGCGCTTGGGTTGTAGGAGCCCCTCCGGGGTCTGTAACACACCCCGAGGGAGCGGGGATGATATTATTGAGGGATGGATATCCCGGGACATGGATTTGTCCGAAGTATTGATTCTCGAGATGTATTTCTCCGCATGGTTTGATTACCCTTTTTCCTCGGTACCGAGTGACTATATAGTCAGTATCGAGTATGTTCCGAGATGGATTTCCCTGGGTCGGATGGCTATATGCGGTACCGAGTGGTTGAGCACTTGAGAGTGGGAGTACATGGTACATTTTCATGCATTATGTGCATTGGCGCTTAGAGATATGTTGAGATTATTACTCACATTGTTTAGATTTGCATTTACTTTACTTCCTGAGCTGAATACTTGATGAAAGCATGTCTACTTTACTGAATAGTTTAATTTTTTTATCTGTTGAGGTTTAGTCCATCACTACCTATCAGTCCTTTTGGACTTGTTACTTACTGAGTTGGTCTACTCACACTACCCCCCTGCACCTTATGTGTAGATTCAGGTATCTCAGGCCACGGTAGCAGTTGTTGACCATTCCCTATGATGACCCAAACGGTCATCCTAAGTAATTTTAGCTATATCTGTGTTCCGAGGATCTGAAAGCCTCTATTGATCTCACCTCAATATGCGTGCGCAGCCCGGGCGTGTAGCCGGGAAGTCTTCATATTGGATTTGGATGAAAAATAGAATTTTTGATAATTAAATGGATAAAGTTGACTTTGGTCAACATATTTGGTAAACGGATCTAGACCCGTGATGTGACGGTCCCGGAGGGTCCGTAGGAAAATATGGGACTTGGGCGTATGCCCGGAATCGAATTTCGAGGTCCCAAGCCCGAGAAATGAATTTTTAAAGAAAATTGTTTTCTGAAAATAATAAAGGAATTTGAAAATGAATAATTATGGGAAAACCGTGTTATCAGGCCCGTATTACGGTTCCGGAGCCTGGGACATGTTTATTATGTGTTATTTGTCCTATCTGTGAAATTTGGTGTAAAACAGACTTGATTTGATTGGTTTCGGATCCAAATGAGGAGAATTGGAGTTAATGAAGTTTTGAGGTTTTGAAAGAATTTGAAATTTGGCTTGAAAGGTGATTTTATGTTCCTGAGGTCCGAATGAAATTCCGAGATCGGGAGTAGTTCGGTTGTGTCATTTATAACTTGTCTGCAAAATTTGAAGTCATTCCGAGTACTTTAGGCCGGTTCAACGCATTGAAGTGAATTCTAGAATTTCAAAGTTCTTAAGTTTGATTAATTTGGTTTGGGGTTTGATTTCGAGTTTCGTTGTTGTTTTTCATGTTCCAGAAGTTCGAGCGAGTCCGTATCGTGAATACAGACTTGCCGGTGCTTTTGGATGGGGTCCTGAGGGGCTCGGGGGTGTTTTAGACCCCCGGGAGCTAAGTTGGAAAACCAGAAAAATCTACTATCTGGTTTCCTTCTCTGCGATCGCAGAAGGTGGGTTGCGATCGCGGAGAAGAATTTTGCTCCCCTCCGCGATCGCAGAGGTCTGGGTTCCACACCTTCGCGATCGCAGCCCGTTTCTTGCAATCGCATAGAGTCGCGTCTGGGCCGGGTGAGTTTGTTCTTCTCGATCGCAGAACCCCTGCCGCGATCGCAGAGGTCTTGCAAGTTGTTCTTCGCGATCGTAGGACCTCTGCTGCGATCACAGAGGTCTGGCCAATTGGTCTTCCCGATCGCATGCCTATTGTCGTGATTGCAGTTAAGGAATCCTTGGACAGTTTTATAAAATACAGGACTTAGCATTTTTCCTCCATTTTCATCTTCCTCTTCAAGTTTTTAGAGAGCTCCTCAAGTGACCTTCAACTACTGTTATTGAGGTAAGTAAATTCCATAGTTTTACTAGTTTCAAACACTAATTCCTAGTTAAATTCCCTACTAAATCATCTAAAAATCATAGAATTAGGTAGCAATCTTAAGGTTCTTGAGGATTTTGGGATTTTCCATGTTAGGCCATGAATTCTTTTATAAATTACATAACTTCGATCCTTAGACTCCGGGTAATTGATTCCTTCATGAATTTTGGAAAATCTGAACCTGTAGGCCCGGGGTCGAATTTTAGTATTCTCGGAGGTATAGTAGGAAATGTATAATTTGGCTTGGGAATTGGTTTATTGAGTACTTATTGATGTTAATAAATCCATTATGTCTAGATATTCCCGATTCGGAGTTGGATTCGAGAGGAAAGGCTGTGATTGAGGCTTGACTTGCATTTTCTTTGGAGCCGAGGTAAGTGTTTGGCTTAACCTCAGCTTGAGGGATTAGGTATAGAGTCTTACTTGCTATGTGTAACTCATGTCCAACGTATAGGCGTGGTGACGAGTGCCTATGCGTTGCGGTCAAGCATGCCCGTGAGTCATTTGTGATGAAACTTACTATGTTCTTAATATTCTCCGCCCTGTGAGTAATTGGTGAATTAAAAAGTGATACCTTGATGTTGTTTCATGACGTGGAGAGTTATTGAGTGATTTATTTCAGTTGAGGTTTACATTGTTGAATTTATAATTCTGATGCGAGGTTGGTTATAGCTGAGACCCTTGTCGGGCATTTGTTCATGTTGTAATTGATGATTTCTCCTTGCCGGGGCAATAGAATTGTATTGATATATTTCCATGCGCTTGAGACTTCCTAGTGTGGACTTTCACATTATGTCTTTGCTTTGTGTTATTATTTATGCACGAGGGGATATTCTTTGCCGAGTGATTGTGAGGGTATGCACGAGGGGACATTCCGTGCCGAGTTTTACTATATATGCACGAGGGGACATTCCGTGCTGAGTGATTGTGAGGTTATGCACGAGGGGAC
>ML246988.1:2058-28519 GCA_005239495.1 Nicotiana undulata
AGGAGGTGTAGAAAAACGAAAAACAGAAATTTGAAATTATTCCCAAAAAAAAAAGTAAAAAAAAGATGTTTTTTTTGGGGTGGGTGGGGTAGTAGGGTAGGTGATAACGGAAAAAAAACTTTTTGGAGAGAGGGCATGAGATGGGATTAGGTAGGTTGAGTGTGGGATGGGTTGGTGAGAGTATGGAATAGGGTGAGGAAGCTTGAGAAGGGAGTTTTGGAAAATATTTTCCCTTCCTTTATAGGAAAACATTTTCCCTTCCTTTATAGGAAAACATTTTCTTCCAATTGGAGGAAAATGAGTGGATGAGGAAAATATTTTTTAAAACATTTAAACCAATCAAATATGAGAAAATTGAAAAATATTTTCCGAAAAATATTTTTTCCTTCATACCAAACACACCCTAAGTGATATAGAAAGTAAATTTGACATTGAAAATAAAATGAGGACATAAAAGTAATTAAGTAAAAAGTTTATATTTTTTTTTAGAAATATATGTGAGGACTACAAAAGTCCTTTGATTCTTACTTATTATATATAATAAATTTGGAATGAATAGTGTAGTTTAAAAGGGTAAAATGGTATATCAACTTTTGAAAGACATTTGGGTAATATAAATTTAGACTTTAGGTGTTCATGCTTGTAATATACTAGTATGATAACCATGTATAATAGTATGTAATTAAATATAAACCGGACAAGAAAAGTAAATAGTGATTTCAACCAGCTACTTGTCTAAAGATCCCTTTTTTCTCACTCAATAAAACTGAAAAGTTCGCCAGGGCTAGAAGCACAAGGTCCAAAATTCGGTAAATAATCACGCACCTCTGCTCTTCTCCACTTAAATACTAGTCAATGACCGGGTTTAACCCGTAACATGCGCTTAACGCACACACCACAGATAAAGCTCATGCCACTAGACCAGAACCCATAGAGAATAAAACAAAGATCCTAGGATAAAGAAAGAAAGTAACGAGTCCATCATTTACCATATTTATGGTTTTCTCCGGTCAAACCACCAGCAATAACTGTTTTGGAAAATTTCATTTTGGCAAGTGCCACAAAATCATTGCATCCACAATTTAGAAGCCATGAAAGAGGACAAAAAGCAACAACCATAAGCTTCTTCAAGTCTACATGGTTAAAACAATTTAGAGTTCTTTTTTTTATTTCCACCAAGTGAAGTTGGGAGTGGCCCGGAACTGGCAACCAACTTGTAAAATATCATTTGTGAATTAAATCTACTTATCCACCAAGCCGGCTTGCTTCTTAACTCTGCGAGCACATTCTGCAAAATTTTGAACCACATTAGCACAATTTAGGGGATCCTTTTCATGTTCCTTGTAGCATTTCACACAAGCATCTCTCTCATCCAAGCAGGGGATTGGCTTTTGATTCGGAAGCTTGAACTCCTTATCGTGTAGATCCTTCGCCTTCTGTGTCACTTCTTGCAACATATTTTCCTCCTGTTTCTGCAACCTCTCCAAAACCTTCTCACTCTCTTTGAGGACAGATCGAATAGCATCTAATTCTGCGATTGCAGGTTGAGGTTGAGGCGGGACTGGCATGAATAAAGGAGGCTGAACAGGCCATCCTGTAGCAGCAGGCCCCTTCACTACGTCAGGATCACTAGAGATTGGCTTCTGATGCACATTAGCCTGCGCTGTTTTGCTCTCTCTTTGTATCTTTGTTTTTGGCTTCCTTGTTTTTTTCTTCAGTTTTTCACCATCATCAGCAAGTTGTTTGACTAAATTGCTGCTGATCTGTATAGTGAATGATTCACCCATGACGACAGCAACTCTTCACAAGTAAAAAAATCAATTCATTAGTCATATAAATTGACAACTAGGTAATATGAGAAAATTTGCATCTCAATAAAGGCAAAAGGCAACATAATGTGACAAAAAAATGCAGCAGTAAATCATACAGATTCAGCATGACGTACTTCTAGAACACTTACTCTTCTTTTCTTATGTTAAATTTTCATTACGAAGAGAGTAACTAGCCAATCAATATAAGTGCAGGATTGTTCAAACCGAGTGTCACCAGATTGCAGGATTGATTCATGTGGTTGTATATGTATGTATAAACAGTCTTAAACAAACGCTAGACAACAAAATCTTCAAAAAATATAAATATCCAACAACATTTACTAATAAGAAAGACCAAGCACATGGAAAAGTAAATATGATAGGCCACTGAAAAAAAAACAGGGAAATCTAATTGAATCATTTAAAAATAATAAAGTAGTAATCCGACAAGGAGAGTCTTCAGCTCCACTTCACAGTAGATACAACGGGATATAGGAAAGAATGTCAACAATAAGAAATCATAACCCCAAAAAAATATGTTCTAAACTGAAATGGAAGGTCAGAGTTGTAAGCAGAATAAAAACAATCTGACAACAAAAGTGAACATACATGGATCTCAGGAAAATGGCAAACAGAAATGCAAACTTAAGGTTATTTTTCCTTCGGGTGGATGTTTTTCAGCGGTGACAGGAAACATGCAAAGAGCTAGGGGGGTCAACTTTTTGTTTGGACGGAGGCATGGGAACCAAAGAGGAAAAACTAAGGCAAAGGGAACTAATACATTCCTAGGTGCTTCTTATGTACAGAGACTAGGGAGAATGTCAACCATCTCATGATCCACTCAAAGTTAAACTCGAATAACAAGAGCGGCTAAAAAGAATTCATAAGTGATTATTGTTCTAAACTAAATCGAGGCTCAACTGTATGGATTATGATTGATGAGATGCTGATTTGGAAGTTCAAGAATTATGGAGTTTAAACTTGGGTGGACTTTGATGTATTAAGACTGATTTGATAAATCCCAATATACTGCAGCATTTGTGAAGGATAGGTCTCCTAAGGAATCTAAGTCAGTTACTTCCTAAAGCTCTTTCTTTACTAAAGTCTAAGCTCCAATCACTAATATTAATATAACTCATGAGTTAAAAGAAATCCATCAACGTAAATACGCAAACTCACCAACTCAAACATTCGTTAAAGTACTTTCAAATAAAATAAAGATACCAAAAAGAATAATGAAACAGTTAAGGAAAACTATCCCAAGAACAAGTCAACGGACCAACTAAAACAAGCAATTTTAACTAAAGAAAACAATATAAACCAAAGCATTATTAAAACCATATCTGGAGAGAAATGAATTAATATATAAAGATAACAAGCAAATATTTTCATTCTCTCTAAACTCCGGCATTAAGGAGTGTTCATACGAATTGCAGCCAAGTAGTCTTAAACAAATGATTCATATCAGTTTATGCTTCATCTCAACATTCATACTTTTATTTTCAGTGAGTGAACATTTCAGTAACAAACAACCCAATTCAAAACTCAATTAACAATGAAGATGCCAAACATGATGAAATTTAGAACAAAACAGCAGCAGTAAAGCCAAACTAATTAATGACTAATTCCATTTTTTTTTAAAAGGAAAAAAAAGAATTATCAACAGATAAAAACAAGCTGACAGATCTGGAGATTGAATTTACAAGGAATACAAAAAATTGAACATATTCATAGGGTCAACAATCCAAATATACATTCATATTCAAAAGAGGATTTCGGGTAAATGTATACATACCTAAACAGCCGAAAATAAAGTGAAGACAACGAACAAAGGTCTGAAATAGAAGGTGAAATCCAGCAACAGATACAGAGACAAACCAGCGATCAAACGAGCCACACTCGACAATAGTCGGGGATGAAACGACGAGCCACACTCGTCTGTTGAGAATGAAAAGGAAAAGGGGGATTGTTTTAGTGATTAAACTACGTCGTTTGGTGGTCTGGGAGGAATGGTTGTTGGACCGGGTATTTGGGTCGGGCTTGTGGAGTAATTGGGCTGGTATTGGCATGTGAAGCCGTAGCCCCGAGTGTTACACAAATAGCATGTCAGATTCGTTTTTTCTTTTTCTAGCCGGTATACATAAGTTATACATTGCTTATACATAGTCATGCATATATTTTGCATGAATTATACATGTATTATACATACATTAGCTATTTTAAGTTTAAGAGATTAGGTGAGCGGCTATTTGGGTTAAATCTTCTTTTCTTTCTTTACTAGTTTTAGTGTACGTATGTTGCACGTGTGCAACACCTTAATATAAATGTATACAAGTAGAAGAAATTGTTGAAAATAACAATTGATAAATCAAAAAGTAATTTAAATCATAAAAATAATAATTATTAAATTGACACTATAATCGTAACGTTGATATCTTCTGAGCATGCAAAGATGATGAATTTAATTGAATTAGTAGTATAATATTTTGTGGTTAATAGATATTTTATTATTTAAAATATAAATATATTATGTTATTGTATATCATCTAACATCTCTTTATAAATTCTATATTTATAATATTATTATACCAAAAAAATAATATTTTATTGAATAAAAGAGAGTGCACACTCTTTCAGTAGCTATAAAATGGAGTATAAATTTTTTATGCGTATTATTACATGAATCAATCAATTTTTTGGAGAATAAAATGATAAAAGCTAATTTTAAATCAAGATTTTAAAATAAATATTATATGTTAAAAAAGTAAAGTTATATGTTCTCTGAGTTTTCGTTGTTTCTTTTTCTCTTTTCTTTGGTTTGAGTCTAATATGAAAACCTTTCTTTTGATAGTTATATGCCTTTTAAGCATGGTGATGGAATTTGTTCTTAACCTAATTAAATAAGATTATATGTAAGTTAAGTGGACCTCTTCTTGTAAAAAAAATTAAAACTTTGTAGTTATTTTAAAGTTCGAAATATATTAATTTATCAAAATATTAAAATGACAAATGTAGCTCGATTTATTTTTTAAATTACCATTTTAGTTTAAACTTCTAAAAATTTATACTTGGAATTAAAATTAACTCTTAAAGTCAAAACGAAAAAGAACATGCATTTCTAATTTCCAATGATTTTTAAGTATTCTTTTATAGGTAATATTTGGGGAAAGATTTCAAGAACATACAAAATTTTAAGTGTCACATATTAAACTCCATGAAAGAAATTAAGTCCATGAATAAGGATATAAAAGTTGGTCAAATAAGGAAAAATATTATATAAAACAAAATTTATATTAAAAGTCTTGGCTATTAGAAATTTTTACATGATCCAAATAAGGAAAGATTTAAGAAGCAGAATATTACTTGTTTTTTAAGTCCTATTAGAAAAATAATCAAATGACTATTTTGTTTACTATGAAATCTATTTTTAAAGGGTAAATATGGCGAACGATATTTCTTTAAGGGCCTTCGTGCTTTTAATATACTACATATATTTAGATTTTGCTAAATTAGCCACTTTAGACTAAAAAATCTAATTAAAACCCATTTTTTGTATGACTATCCTATTTATCTATTTTGCCTAACGATACTACTGCAACTAATTAACTAACCTATGAATACATTTTTTGATTTTTAGATAAAATAATACATTTAACAATGTAATTAAATCCTAAAATGCAATTTAAAATCTAAAAAAGTTACGAGGAATTTGATTTTAAACTGTCTAATAGTTTTATTCAATTAATTTTTTTAAACTGTGTTTTGCAACATTTTCCTTTGAGCACAGTTATTATTCCCTCACTAAGACTAATTATCCTTGTGAAATTGTTATCTAGTGCCTTATTTTTGAGTGGATGTTCTTCTGCAAAATATATTAAGACTTTTTGAGTACACTATATATCTAATTCATATAATTTTTTCTAATGTCTAATGTCAAGACTCTGAGACTTGAGAATTTTCACAAAAAGAAAAAATCGGAGAAACTGTAAAATCGACAAATATCGAACCGATGTAGTGTTATATTTGATGTGATTTGGTTCAAGTATTTAAGAAGAATATCTTAATTAATTTGATTTCTGTTAAGGTAAAAACCGATCCAAACCGAATGATGAACACCCTTATGTCCCTAACTATTGGTAAATATTTACACTTAAAATGAATTATTTTTGAAGAAGAGAGGGGTAGTCTATTTAAGTCAACTAAATTACCAACTGTTATAAAGACCCGATTGGTCGTTTTGATCTATTCCGTCCGGCTTGGTATTTTGAGATCACGAGCAGCTTCATATTATGTGTATCGACTTGCGTGCATGGTTGAATTCAGTTACCGGATGATTCATAGTCGAATTGGAAGAAGGAAACTACTTTTGGAAGCTTAAGCGATGAGAATTTGACCGGAACTAGACTTTTGTGTAAACGGCTCCGGAATAAGTTTTGAATGATGTCAACAACTTCATATGGTGATTTTGGACTTAGGCGTGCATCCGGATTTGGATTTGGAGGTCCATAGAGTAATTTGAGGAAATTCAACGAAAGTTAAAAAAGTTGAAGTTAGAAAAATGGAAAAGCTTGACGCATAGTTGATTTTTGTGATATCGGGGCCGGAATGCGATTCCGTGAGTTGGAACAACTCCGTTATGTCTTTTGAGACTTGTCTGCAAAATTTGACACCATTCCGGGTTGGTTTGATTGGTTTCGGCACGAGATTTAGAAGTTGAAAGATTTGAAAGTTCATAAGTTCGATTCATGGTGCGATTCAAAGTTTCGTCGATGTTTGATGTGATTTGAGACCTCGAGAGAGTCCGCGTAGGGTTATAGGACTTGTTTGTGTGTTTAGATGGGGTCCCGGGGGCCTCTGGTGTGTTTCAGATGGGCTTCAGACCAATTTCCTCTATTTTTTGGATTGCTGGTTTCTGGTGTTATCTTTCGCGATTGCGTAGCTACAGTCGCGATCGCATAGTGTTCCGTTGATCTGGCCCATTTCTCTTCATCGCGTTTGCATAGTACTTTTCGCAATCGCAAAGGTCTGCTTCCTTCTTTTTCGCGTTCGCATCCCTTCCCTCGCGTTCGCGTAGTAGAAATTAGGAGCTAGGGTTGTTGGCTATTTCTTCTTCGCGTTTGCATTATTTGCCCCGCGTTCGCGTAATCTCCTGTCCATTGTTCATCGCATTCGCGGCCCTTCACTCGCGTTCGCGACGGGTCTTCCTTGGCACCCTCAATTTTCTTCTCTGCGATTGCGACCCAATCTCCGCGCTCGCGATGCATTGTCATCTGGGCAGAATATAAGTTTTCCAAATCGAGGGTTAGGCCATTTCACCATATTTTGACTTGTAGAGCTCGATTTTGAGCGATTCTTGGTGGGGTTTTCAAGCAATTTGATTGGGTAAGTTTTCTTCACCTAGTATTTAATATATTTGTAATGACATGACCGATTAGTTTGAGCAATTGCACTTCGCTCGGTTGTTTGAGGGCATGAGTAGTTCCATATGATGTATTATGACTTATGTGAATCGTTAGTTTTGATTTTCAGGTCTATTCAGAATTGATTGAAAGAATGATTCTCAGTTGGAAGCTTTAAAAATTTGAAAGGTTTGACCAAGTTTTGACTTTTTAGTATTTGACTCCGGACTGGATTTCTAATGGTTCTGTTAGCTCCGTCGGGTGATTTTGAACTTGGGAGCGCGTCCGGAATGTGATTTGGAGGTCCGTAGTGGAATTTGGCTTGAAATGGCAAAAGTTGGAATTTTGGAAAGTTTGACCGGAGTGGACTTTCTGATATCGGGCCTAGATTTTGATTCAGGAAGTTGGAGCAGGTTCGTAATGTCAAATGGGACTTGTGTGCAAAATTTGAGGTCAATCGAACGTGATTTGATAGGTTTCGGTATCAGTTGTGGAAGTTGAAGTTTCAAAGTTCAATGATTTTGAATTTTGGTGCGATTCGTCGTTTAGATGTTGTTATGCGTGTTTTGAGGCCTAGAGTAGGTTCGTGTGATGTTATGTGACTTTTTGGTATGTTTGGACGGGGTCCTGAGGGGCTCGTGCGTGTTTCAGATTGGTTTCAGACCATTTTTCTTCAATATTGCAGCTGCTGGTTATGATGTTCCGCACCTGTGATGGGTATTGCGTAGGTGCGAGCCATGTGACGCAGGTGCGAGGTTTCATTGAAGGGCAGAGGTCCACGGATGCAGAAGGATTTTGCGTAGAAGCGCTACCGCAGATGCGGTCATGAGCATCGCAGATGCTATCCCTGAAGGGTCGAGACTGCCTCGCAAAACGTGAGTCTCTTTCCGCAAAAGCGAAGGTCGCAAGTGTGGCTTCTTGTCCGCAAATGCGGAAGTACTAGGCAGAGTTATAAAAATCGAGGTTTTGGTTCTTTCTTCATATTTCAACATTTTGGACTTGGATTGAGGCAATTTTTGGAGCAAAGTTCATCACAAGGATTGGGGTAAGTGTTCTATACTCGGTTTTGATCATATTTCATGAATCTATCTTCAATTTTGGCCTTTGGTTGGTGAATTGAAAGAGGAAATTTGAGGTTTTGGCCTAAAGTTTCATAGCATGAATTTTTGAGTTTTGAACATCGAATTGGAGTTGGATTTGAGTGAAACTAGTATGGTTGGACTCGTAATTGAATGGGTTGTCTGTCAGATTTTGTGAGTTTTGTCGGGTTTCGAGGTGCGTTCCCGGGTTGGGCTTTTGTGCCAATTTCGGGTTGTGATTCAAGATTTTACCTTTTTCGATTGGAATTGGTTCCTTTAGCATTGGTTGACGTATTTTTGAGTTGTTTTTGGTTAGTTTCGAGCCATTCGGAGGCCGGAACGTGCGGGATGACATATTTGGAGCATCATTCGGCTTGATCGGCATTGGTATTGGCTCGCTCGAGGTAAGTAGCTCTTCTAAACTTAGTGCTGAGGGAATAAAACCCCGCATTACGTGTTATGTGATTGGTATTGAGGTGACACACATGCAAGGTGACAAGAGTGTGGGCGTGCACATTGTGAATTGGGATTCTGTTGTTCCCATGGCCCTGTATAGTGGCCCTATTTTATTGATATTTGTGTTTTCACCATGTGATAGAGTAATTGAGCTGTCAATCATGCTAAATATCATGTTTATGCTTTACGTTGATGTTTCTTGTACCCATAGTGGTCGTTTCTTGCTGTTATCTCATCGATTTCATTGATATTTCGTACTCAATCACATTCCTGCATTCATATCATATCTCAGTCTCAGTTGTTACTTACTGATACATCATATCATTATTCCGAGTCAGATTTTCATGACATTGTGAGCCCGTGGGTGAGACTGAAGAGATTGATGACTGAGTGAGGCCGAGTGCCTGATTATGAGTGACAATTATGTGATTGGGCTGCACGCCGCAGCATGTGATATTGATTTATGACTGATGGAGGCCGAAAGCCTGATTGATTGATGCCATGATTGGCTTGTTATAGCGCGTGGGCTGAAGGAGCCCCTCCGTAGTCTGTACACACCCCCAGTGAGTGCAGTTGATCATATTCAGGGATGGATCTTCCCTGGTATGGAGATGGATCTTCTCCATGAGGCTGGATTAGCCTGTTTCCTCGGTACTGGAGACTGATGATTAGTGATGTGTATATTCCGGGATGGATCTTCCTTGGGCCACACGAGACATATACAATACCGAGTGGTTGAGCATTGATATATCATTGAAGGACGAATTTCCGTGGACATGGATTTGTCCGAAGTATTTGATACCTGGAGATGGATCTTCTCCATGAGGTTGGATTGACATGTTTTCTCAATACCGGGTGACTTATAGTCAGCGATGTATATATATACCGGGATGGATCTTTCCTGGGCCGTATGGGCCATATATAGTACCGAGTGGGTGAGTATGATGAGTGGAAGGTGTGATACCGTGAGGTTGAGTACTCTGAGAGTGTGAGTACATGATTCATCTTTGAGATACATAGCATTGGCATGCATATATGACATACATGCATAGAGACACATTTTTCTCATGTTGTCCGGTATCACATTATTCATGATATTTTTACACACATTGCTACGTGGTCATAGAAGGGTATCTCACACTTGCTTTATGGAAAGAAAAATGAAGCATCCTGCTTATTGTAACAAGGATTTTTGAAATAGAAACACAATTTTCAAACCATCTCATATTTCACGATGTTTTCGGTAAAGAATTTGGATTTTCCCTAATATTCTTGAAAGTTGGAACTGTTTATTGAAAACTACGGGAAAGCTGGGTATTTTATCTCTGAGTAATTTCCTTATTTATATGCTCTCTCTCTCTCTCTCTCTCTCTCTCTCTCTGTGTGTGTGTGTGTGGTTATAAATTATTATTGGCCTTTTGTGTTAGAGCCGACCATGTTCTAGCTAGTCACTGCTTTCAACCTAAGGTTAGTTTTGTTACTTACTTAGTACATGGGGTCGGTTGTACTAATATTACACTTCTGCACATTGCGTCCAGATGTTGGCTGCAGTTGTTGCTGTGTTCGAAAGTTGCTGGACTTGAAGATGTACCGCGTCCACGTTGTAGCTGTCTTTGCTGTTCGGGTCAACCTAAGATTAAATTGTGCTGTTTATGTATTTTTCAAATAGACTATGTATTTATTTCATTCCCTCTTTGTAAACTCTACTCTTTGAATCTTATGATTTATACTACCAATCCTTGGAAAAATGTATAAGATTTTAAATATGGTATTTAATTGTTTTATTAAGTTAAATGAAACTGAATAATGGTTAATTGGATTACCTAGCGGGTTGGGTTAGGTGCCATCACGACTGGTGGATTTTGGGTTGTGACAACTTGGTATCAGAGCTCTATGTTCATAGGGTCTACAAGTCATGATCAACTTGGTATCAGAGCTCTATTTTGGACACAAATTCGACCTAAGGAGGCAGAGACACAATAGGAGCAAGGCGAAGAATTCGTCTACAAGTTTTTCCTTCCTCTTCCTATTTTTCATTGTTGGTTATGACTTTTAGTTTACATACTATTATGAATAGCTAAGTTGTTATCTAGGGTTTTGATTGAATCTTTTGTAGGATAAATTCTTGTTATGTTTTTATATAATTTTGCCAAAGTTTAATCTCTATTTGTTCAACTACGTTCTTGTTGTAGTTAATTGAAAGGATCCTCAATTAGCTGTGCCTATTTAGTGTGTATCTACTCGAGAGAGAGAGCATATTTAGATAATTGTTGAACAACATCACTCCCAAAGTATAGGAGAGATCCATAACCGAGGGTTTAAAGGTTGGATTAGAGATAACGATACCTTGAGTGCAATCTAAAGTGAACTGTAATACAAGTTAGCTAGCGTAGCTCGAGAGAGTGCATCTAGTAGATTATTGTAATTACTCACGAGAGATTTACAGTAGCATGAGTGTTCATGATTGATAGAGAATACTTAGGCGAAATTATAGAAGACATAGCGGGAAGGATTCCGACAATTGGGAAAATCATAACTCTTGACCTCCTTAATCTTTTCTCCAACCCGTAGTATCTTTAGTGTTAATTTACTATTTTAATTTGTTAGTTAATTAGATATAAGAATCTTAATTTTTATAACATAGGAATTGTTCGAACTTGTCTTCTTAGCAATATTGAACAGATGTAGCTAAGCCTTAGTTCTCTGTGGGATTCGACTCCGGACTTGTAAACCAGATTATATTTGCAACGACTGCTTAGTCCTTTTTATAAGGCATAGTTGGGCGTGATCAAATTTTAGCGCCGTTGCCGGGGAACTAACGATGTATCTGTAGGAGTACATATTGCTAGGTTTCAAGTTTGAATTTTTTTTCTTCAGTATTTGATTTTTATTTTCTTTATTTTAATTTTATTTGTTAATTTAAAAAAACATGGCATCATGGAATTATGAGAATTTGGATGTTGGTAATTCTGCTTTTGATCCCTGTTATGCCTATTGTGGAGGAAACCACCTAGGACAACATTATCAAAATATTCCCGAGAACGAGTTATGTGCACCAACTCAATCTTATGTGTGGAATGTGTGTGATATGTGTGGTGGTCAAGATGGTCACTTTCATGGTTGTGATTATATTTCTTATCTTCCTCCAATCCCTTACTTTGATGGTTCTTCTTTTTCTTGTGAAGTTAATAGGAACAAAGAACCCGAGGATGGTCACTTTTATGGTTGTGCTTATATTTCTTTTGTTAGCTAGCGTAACTCGAGAGAATGCGTCTAGTAGATTATCATAATTACTTGAGAGAGATTTATGATAGCCTGAGTGTTCATGATTGATAGAGATAATTAAGCCAAAACTATAGGAAATATACAAGAAGAGATTCCATCAACGGGGGAAACCATAACCTTAGACCTTTATCGCATTTGTTTACACCTCAGTAGTAGTTAATCTTTAGTTTTATTATTTTCGTTCAGCTGTAGTAGTAAAAATACCAGAAAGTAATACTCATAACTTTTGGGAAAGTTGATTATTGAAAATCTAGTACTCTAACAACAACAATTGATAGGTTAATTCCCCGTGGGATTCGACTTTGGGCTAAATACTAAGATTATATTTGCAACACCCGCTTAGTGTTTTTAGAAGACATAGTTGAGCGTGATCAGATTTTGGCGCCGTTGCCGGGGAATTAACTGTGTTATCAATTAGAGTTGGAAGAAATACAAAATTCTTAAGTGTAGTCAATTTTCTTCACTTTCAATCTATACATTGAAATTTTAACGCTTGCTAACTTGGTTCTTCTTTTATATGACTGGGCACAACCCATGGCGGAGAATTTGGCCATGACAATAGTAGTCCCACAAATACAGGCTGAATCTTTTCAGATCACGAACAACATGCTGCACTTGTTACAGAACAAGGGACTATTTTCGGGGTCAAACATTGAGGATCCTCTATCAGCTTGTCTCATGAACCTAGATGAAGCTAATGGAGAAGACTTGGCAGAGTGTGTACTTGCTCTTGAAGGCCAAGACTTTTGGAAAAGGGAGCTCGAATTTGAGACTTTGCACTTAGAGGGAAGAAAAACTCATCCAGCCAAGATTGAGGAGTTAAAAAAATGCGAGGAGGTGCTAGTGGAGAAGGCCAGAGTAGAACACCAACAATCAATCAAACTAGATTTTGAGGATGTCAATGTTGTATAAGAGATACTATAGTTAACCAAGGACATTGATGATACATATTTAGTTGACTCTAGTGTTATTAGTGTTGAGGATGTTGACAATCCTAAAGTTTATGTAGTTGAGCGCATTGGTACACACTCCAAGCATTTTTCCACATTGTGTTTGGATGATGATATGAAAGTAGAGTCATCTAAGCCACTTGAGGAGTCAAGGAATAAGGAACAAGAAGCCTACACTCTGGAATTCTTCTTGTTAGAAAGTCGGGAATACACGTCTCATCTAAAGGCCAAGAAGTGTAGAATACTACATTGTTTTATTGGACCAGTCAGATTTTTTCCACCACCCCATGAGCATGATCATAGAGTAGAATCAAAACTTGGGGTCCAATTCATAAGTTCAAAGTGGAGGCAAAAAGTGATTCACGTCGTGTCGCGACGTTAAATCAAGCGCTTGTTGGGAGGCAACCCATCTTTACTGCTTTCTTTTATTTTTATTTTTTATTATTTTTGTATTATATTATTTTTGTAGTGTCGATTTTTTATTTTTTTAGGAGCATGTAAAGCAAAGCTATTGGAAGGTTGCAACCGCAAACCATTAGTTGGAACTAATTGTGAGGTAACCGCACGAAGGACCAGGCCTGGGAGAAGTCTGAGTACCCCATGAGATGCTAGTGCTTCGGCCTTTGGCCTGCCAGGGAGTTTCTTTTACCCTCTTGTATGTATGGGTGTGCATTGGGGACAATGCACAATTTTAAGTGTGGGGTGAGGAGATTGTCTGTGTGACTTTCTATGATATTTTAGTTGTGTCAGTTTAATGGAATAATTTTTTACACAAAGAAAAAATTGGACTTTTCCCGACGATGAATCTATTAGACAATTTTATTGAGGGATGTAAGTCTAAAGGAAAAAAAAACAAAAAAAAATTTTATTTTATTTTTAGGTAGTGTAGCAACTCCCCCTTGGTTTTTCTTTTGACCGCGGTTCTTTTCCAAGGGTTTTGTTTGAACCGGGTGTAGTTAGTTTTTTTAGGAAGAGGAGCCATTGTGTTGTGTTTTGAATTGAAGTCTTGACTTTTTTATGCCTTGATAATAGTGAGTAATTTGATTGTGACGCTTAGACTCAGTTTTTGACTCTTGTATAAGTACCTTAAATTGTATGATTTTAAATTTGCTTAACTGCTTTGACTAGAGTATCTTGATGAATCCAATCCTGAGTGAGTTATGTGCCATGTGTGTGTGAGGTTTGTGTGTTATTCTGTGCATTGCATTTGATGTCTAGAACTTGCCCCATGTGTTTGCAAAGCGAAATAGTAGTTTTGTTCAGTCTTCGAAGTGATATAGGCGTTTCTTTGTTGAGCCAGCTATGTATATTTTACCCGCCTAATTGTTATGTATCATAGTTAACCTCTTTGATCCTGTAATCCTGTTTCTTTGGCAATCACATTACAATACTTACCCATTTGTTTGAATTAACTATCTATTTAAACCTTTTAACCTCTCATGAGCACTTGAATTGTTATGAACTGTGTA
Source organism: Nicotiana undulata (assembly GCA_005239495.1). Taxonomy (NCBI): domain Eukaryota; kingdom Viridiplantae; phylum Streptophyta; class Magnoliopsida; order Solanales; family Solanaceae; genus Nicotiana; species Nicotiana undulata. Next base: position 16,508 of record ML246988.1, read on the forward strand.
AAAGTTAAAGTGTGGGGTGGTTGGTTTGGATTTTGAGTGGAACTAATGAAATAGAGAGAAAGGTGCACTGTTTTGAAAAAGTAAGAGTCACTTGAAAAAAAAAAGGAAAAAAAAGTTGTATTGTTGTGGAAAAAAAAAATTCCTTGACAAGTGGTGACTTTTGATGTAATTGTGCTTAAAGAAGTATGGGGTAAAATACATTGATGTGAAAGCGGAGTTTGGTTTAACATAAGTATGGAGTTTTAAAGTATATGTATTAAAGTGCTTAGGGAGGTGTAGTCACTCTTATATTCAAATGTATCCTACCCGTCCCGCAGCCTACATTACAACCAAATAAAGTCCTACTTGATCCTAGACTGAATGAACTCGATTAGTAGAGTAGTACACTACGGGCAAGCCTATGGTGCATCTTTTGTGGCACATGAATGTTATTTCTGAGAGTGAGTGAATTCTTTCTATCTTAAGTTCCTATGTGTTCTTAAATTTTATTGTGTGGAACTACTCTCTTTTGTTGTGTGAGGGCACTTGATTCATGAAGGAAAGGTAATGTCAGTGACCTCTATGTTAGAGTAAGTGGGTGAGCTATGAATAATGCGTGGTACTTGTGAGTCAAATATTGAGGTGAAGATGTTACACTTTAGTGCTTAGTCTATTTTAAATATTCTTGCTATGATGAGTTAGGAGAATTGCTTAAAAAGGTTGTGTCTATATAAAGTGTAGTTTGATTGCTCGAGGACGAGCAATGGTTTAAGTGTGGGGTGTTGATGATAGGCTATAATTACGTATTTTAGTCGCTTATTACACTCTAGTTTACTGCACTTTAATTGAGTTTGAGCTTTAATCGCTAGTGTTTTGCACTAACTGTGTGTTTTATGCCTTGTAGGAGTGATTCTGAGCTATATAGATGTTATGAAATGAATTTAAGTAATTGGAGATTTGAAGTATGAGTAAATGCTCAAGGAATTAAACTGGGATCGTGTTCGAGGATCAAATTGGATAGTTGAGAACAAACGAAGACTTGAGGAGGCATATTGTGCACTGTCTAGTAAATTGGACATAACATTTTGCTCCGAACTCCATTTGGGATATATAATATATGGTTGGAAGTCTAACTCAAAGGGATACAACTTTCATGTTTTACGTTTTTCCAAATTCCAAACGGAACATGGTCAAAACCGCGATCGAAACTGCGACTGCGGACCTGACGTGGACTGGGGCAGAATAAAACCCCACTAGCGCGACCTCTAGCGCGAGATTAGCGCGGCCGCACTAGTGGCGGCCTGGAAACTTGTCCTTTTTCACGCAGGAGAAGGTATAATTATTTGGGCCCGACCCTACTTGGTATATATACATGAGAGAACATTATTTTTGGGAGAGGAGACATATTTTGGACACAAATTCGACCTAAGGAGGCAGAGACACAATAGGAGCAAGGCGGAGAATTCTTCTACAAGTTTTTCCTTCCTCTTCCTATTTTTCATTGTTGGTTATGACTTTTAGTATTGCATTTTTACATACTATTATGAATAGCTAAGTTGTTATCTAGGGTTTTGATTGAACCTTTTGTAGGATAAATTCTTGTTATGTTTTTATATAATTTTGCCAAAGTTTAATCTCTGTTTGTTCAACTACGTTCTTGTTGTAGTTAATTGAAAGGATCCTCAATTAGCTGTGCCTATTTAGTGTGTATCTACTCGAGAGAGAGAGCATATTTAGGTAATTTTTGAACAATATCACTCCCAAAGTATAGGAGAGATCCATAACCGAGGGTTTAAAGGTTGGATTAGAGATAACGATACCTTGGGTGCAATCTAAAGTGAACTGTAATATAAATTAGCTAGCGTAACTCGAGAGAGTGCATCTAGTAGATTATTGTAATTACTCGAGAGAGATTTACATTAGCATGAGTGTTCATGATTGATAGAGAATACTTAGGCGAAATTATAGAAGACATAGCGGGAGGGATTCCAACAATTGGGGAAATCATAACTCTAGACCTCCTTAATATTTTCTCCAACCCGTAGTATCTTTAGTGTTAATTTACTATTTTAATTTGTTAGTTAATTAGATATAAGAATCTTAATATTTATAACATAGGAATTGTTCGAACTTGTCTTCTTAGCAATATTGAACAACTGTAGCTAAGCCTTAGTTCTCTGTGGGATTCGACTCCGGACTTGTAAACCGGGTTATATTTGCAACGACCGCTTAGTCCCTTTTATAAGGTATAGTTGGGCGTGATCAGTAGGTTAAACTTCATTATTTAAATCATCTAAAAAGAGAATTTATCTTTTCCTTGGTTAAATATTTCCTGATGAATTCCTGATGTATGATTTGAATGTGTGTATCTATATGGGTACCCGAGTCGCAGGTATGATTCGTGAGCGGGGTAACTCTATTATTTATATGTGACCCAAGTCGCAGGATAGTTCGCGAGCGGGGTAATAGATGCATCTATGGTTCGAGCCGTTCGACCCTTCGACAGTGCACATTTTATTATTGTTGGTTCGGGCCGTTCGACCCTCGACATTGCTTGCGCATGATATTTGCTGCGTATTTTTCTGTGATTTTAACTATTTACTGACCTGGAACTAGAAATTGTCAACTGAAATGACGAATACTTAAATTTGTAAATATGGAAGAAGTTATTATTTTCTATCACTATCTGTTAATTACCTATGATATCCGTGCTTAGTGTATCCCTTGATTTTTATTAAATTGACCTCTAACAAGTGTCAAATTCGACCTCTCGTCACTACCTCTTCGAGGTTAGGCGAGATACTTACTGTGTACCCGTTGTTTTCGTACTCATGCTACACTTGTTGTGCATTGTTATTGCACAGGTACATTCATAGCTAGTGGCCCTGCTTGACGTCGTGATGTGGCTGACCTGGAGACTTAGACGAGCTGCACCATCCCGAGACGACCCGTAGCCGACAGAGTCTCCCTAGGATGTATTGTATTGTACTTTATATTCCTTGTCCAGTTTGTACTCCGGACATACATTGTATTACATGTATACTTCTTTCTTAGAAATTTGCTCATGCACTTGTGACACCGGGTTCTGGGATGAGTTTGGGCTGTATTTTATTAAGTGGATTGTTAAACCATCTTTACTTACTTAACGGATTTTTATTCACTTATTATGTAATGAAATGAAAGGTAACAAAGTTCAAACGCTAAAATAGGAATTTAATTTAACTATTTTGTGTTGGCTTGCCCGACATTGGTGTCCGGCGCCATCACGACCTTAATGGATTTTGGGTCGTGACAAGGCCAATCACCACAACCCTTTCACATGCAAACATCTTTTCCCATAAACAAATTATTAGCCCTAATGCTATAATACTTTAGACACACTCACACTCATCCCCTTCTTTAAATGCCCATCACACGTCTCCTAAAGAGGCACAACCACCTCAACTTTTGTCACCACGTAATACACTAATAACACCCGCGCACCAATCCATACAAGACAAATCATTAATGACTACATAGTCAATAGCCACATCTGCTTCACCATTACACCCAAACACAGACTCATTGCATGCCACGGTAACCTACTCGACCCCAGATACTAGGTGTTCCCAATTTCCATGCAAACATCATGATTTCCATTCATGTGAAATTCACAATGATATTATCCACCACTCCATTAATCTACCCACTCAAACAAATACGCAATCACCAGACTCCTCCATCACACAATACTCCTCTGATAGTCCCCTACAAGCTCATTCTCTACTCTCATCTGATACTCCAAGCAATGCATCGTCCAACCTTTCCTCCAAACTTGACCACCAAGGAGCAGATGCTCAACAACAATCAACTCTTCCATCGACCAAGGTTAACCATGCAGGGGCCTCAACTACCCCATATCCAAATCCATATAGTCTACACCTCTCAACCACTGACGATGGATCTACCTCTCCAATCTTGGTTGGAGATGGGCATGCAAGGTTATGCTCTCATTTTCACTATGGAATTGAACAACCAGGAGGTTGTTCTCCTAGTTCAAAACCCTACTCACTTGGCAGAAATAGTGACAGAAAGGATGAGATTGGGAATGGAAGCATACAATCAATACCAGTGGTACACGACCCAGCCACCCCTTCTACTGGAGAATCATGCGTCCACTTCAGCTCAGCCCTAGTGGTCCTACCCCATGAGTCCAATGAGTCCAACTTGGAACCCAACAGTCAATCTTCTACCCTTCTACCCTCCTCACCACATGGGTCAGGTGTATGCTCCTTGGTTCAAACCACTCAACTCATTCAACCCATTATCTCCTTACTCGAGTCCACTGATCCCACTAGAGAGTCTCACCCCACCAGACAGTCCGCCACAAACTCCACCACAATCTCCACACGCACTAGACAACCACACAAGGCAAGAGCTGGCAGAAATACTGGCGGAGATAAGGGAGACAAGAACATAACTTTGGTGGTAAAGAGCATTCAGCTCTACAACCTAAAAGAACAGTACGAAAAAAGTTTATTCTAAAGTGTCCACTAGATTTAGTCACATGCAACCTCAATTTTCGTCCCACAACCAGTCCAGAGGTTGGGAAATATGCAATGGTGATCATTCCGACACTTCTACAGCTTCTTATGAGTCTGGATTAGACGAACCAAACTCTGGTAGGTCAGATCACAAACCCTAACTCCTATAAGAATTTCTTAGTCTGGAACTGTAGGGGCTCGCACAACCCAGAGTTTAGAAGACACTTTAGGTCCTTGTTGGACAATCAGGCCAGCGCTTGCAATCTTGCTTGAGACTCACATGCAAGATCACACACAACTTACTCAAGATTTTAATTTTACCAATATGTCCCAAGCCCCCGCTAATGGCCTAGTAGGTGTTCTAGTCGTCATGTGGCAAGAACATCGCATAAATGTGCGCTAAATGAGGATCTCTGACCAGGAGATACACTGCATGATCCAGGTATGTCCCTCCAAACCTGCTTGGATGTTATCTGCAATCTATGCAAGCCACTACTCTAATTTAAGAAATCTACTTTGGAATAACTTAGTTAGTTTAAAGGACACTGTTAGTATGCCTTGGTTATTAGGGGGTATTTTTAATGAAATACTAGAAGCTAGAGAGAAATTTGGGGGCCTACCAATTAGAAATAATAGAGCGGACAAGTTTGGTCAATGCTTAAATTACTGCAAATTAATTGATTTGGGTTATCAGGGAAGTCATTTCACGTGGACTAATAACCAACGACACTGTCACATAATATTAGAGCGGCTTGATCGTTTTTTGGCAAATTACGATTGGCTAAGCTTATATCCGGAAGCTACAGTACGACATCTTCCACGTACACACTCAGATCATTGCCCTCTTCTAATTAACCTACAACCTTCGCACACTATACATCGAAATTGTTTTCGATTTGAAACCATGTGGGAAACCCACCCACTGTTTCAACAAATTGTACAACAAACATGGGCTGAAGACCAACCTCTTCTTCCTACTATTAAGAAATTTAAGGCAGTATCCACTAGATGAAATTTCCATACATTTGGTAATATTTTCAATCGTAAGATAAATATTTTAGCAAGATTACAAGGTATTCAATCCTCCATACATTATCCTACAATCTCTTTCCTCCGATCAATTAACTATGGAATATAGTAACATACTTCGCCTAGAAGAGGATTTTTGGAAATTAAAATTACACATTAGTTGGTTGAATGATGGTGACGCTAATACAATTTTTTTTCACATGTCTACACTACATAGACGTAGGAGGAATAAAATTAATGCTTTAAAGGATATCCGAGGAAACCGGATCTTTGACCAAAATGATTTACAAATAATGATCCTAAACTACTACAATTATCTTTTCATGACCCAAGATATACTCTCTGAACATATGCACATGGATTCACATCCATGTTATCTTTCTACAAATGACACCCTTAGATAGAAGAGACTATTAGTCTAGAGGAAATTAGCTACGCCTTACATAGATTTAAACCTTATAAGGCTCCTGGTCCGGATGGATTACATCCATTTTTTTAATCAAAAATGCTGGTCGGATGTAGGAGCAAAGGTTTCTAATTTTTTCGGGACATCTTCAGTACAAAATCCATCCCTCCGACATTAAATAAAACTCTCATATGCCTGGTCCCGAAAATAAAACATTCCCATGACTCTACAATAATTCCGACTTATTAGTCTTTGTAATACTTTATATAAGATTATTACTAAGATAATAGTTAATAGACTTAAGCTACTTATTAGCAAAATTGTAGGGCCAACACAAACTAGTTTCAGCAAGGAAAGAGAGCTTCTGATAACGCTGTAATTGTGCAGGAAAAGAAAGGTAAATCTTCTTCCATGATTTTAAAGCTTGATTTGAAAAGGCCTTCGACAGGATCGAATGTTCTTTTATAAGAAAAACCCTTGTTTACTTTAACTTGATTAGCCTAATAATGTCTTGCATTACGATTACTTCGACATCTATTTTAGTAAATGGTTCTAGAACCCCGTACTTCACACCGTCAAGAGGTATATGTCAGGGTGATCCTTTGTCACCTTATCTATTTATACTGTGCATGGAAATGTTCTCCCATACCGTAGCTGTCGATTATCTACAATGATGACCAATTAGATTATCACAAACGGGACCAGACCTCTCACACCTCTTTTTTGCTGATGGTATTATTCTATTTTCAAAAACCACTACCAAGAGTTGCCATGCGATAATTGATGTCTTAAATAATTTCTGTCAACAGTCCGGTCAAAAAATCTATTTTGAAAAATTAAAAGTTTTCTTCTAAAAAAATTGTAGCACTTCTGATAGAGCTTTTGTCACTAGTTCATACAACATAAAGGAAGGAACTTCGTTTGGCAAATATTTAGGCTTTCCTATGTTCCATACGAGACCTAAAAATGAGGACTTTCAATTTCTACTCGACAATTTTAAAAATAAGCTAGCGGGATGGAAAACTAATTTCTTAACTTTGTCAGGAATGTCTACTCTAAGAAAATTCACGCTGAATAACCTACCCAACCATATAATGCAGTTTATCCATATCTCTGCTAATATTGTTAATAAGATGGAAACATATCAACGGAACTTCCTATGGGGTACAACTTCAACAAGAAAAAAATTACACCTTCTTAGATGGAATGATATTACTACACCAAAGAAAGTAGGGGGCTTAGGCATTCAAAAACTGCGCCAAAAAAATGCGGCTATGCTAGATGGACTTGCTTGGAGAGTTTTTAAAAATCTACATACAATGTGGGCACATGTACTCCTTGCTAAATATCTTAATAATCCCCACAATACAAACCACTCCAAGATATGGTCAAATATTATACAGGTTGGCAACAATGCCAACTAGGGATCCAATGAAAATTAGGGAAGGGTAGATATATTAAATTTTGGGACGATCCTTGGGTTAAGGCAGACACAACACTTAGAGGCCTAGTTCAGGTTCCACTCCCAGCAGGTCATGATACACTAAATATTTCTTCTCTCCTGAGCGATACTGGTTGGGAGTGGAATAAAATTCCCTTCGAATTGCCTTCTAACATAATACAACACATGAGAATTTGGATCAAGTGAAGACCATCTATATTGGGGTCTAACAAAATTCGATAATTTTACTATCCAGTCAATGTATACTGCCCTGGAAAATCACTCACAAGTACCTACTAGGTCCTCCATAAGTTACTCATGGATATGGAAGCTACCTATCCAACCTAAAATACAAAGCTTCATTTGGCTCTTATATCACAATAATCTTCCTACTAAAAATTACCTGAAAAATTTCTTTAATACAAGATGCTACTTGCACTTATTGTCACCAATAAGATGAAATCATTCCTCACTTATTCCTTACATGCGTAAACGCTAAAACTTTCTGGTAGGAACTGGGAATCCTGCATCATATCAATACTTCCAATCAAAACACAATCACAACCAACTGGTTGCATGACCTCCTAACCTATAAGCGTTTATATTTTCCTTACAATATAAACCCATGCACTTATTTACCACTTTGTTTGTGGAATATCTGGCTAACTCGAAGCAGAAACTTTTACACTCTCACAAGAGATACAACTAGGATGCAACATGTGAACCAGCAAGCAGCTAAATACTCCTACTTAGTTGCTCGATACCATAGAAAAAATAGACGAAAACCTACAAACCTACACTGGAGGCCACCAAAGGAAAATAACTATAAGTTAAACACAAATGGAGCACACTCTTCAACGACTGCTGGCATTGGAGGGTTAATTTGAAAGTCCAAAGCTGAATGGATACTTGGGTTTTCAGGCTCTGTCCCAAGAGATTCTTCAATTGCGGTAGAATTGCATGCACTGATAACTGGCCTTAAATTGGCCTACTATCACAACCTCGTACCACAGGAAGTGAAGGTGGATGCTAAAGAGATTATCACACTGCTCCAAAACACTAATATATCACTTGGAAATTTGTTAAATGATTGCAGGTACCTCCTGGACCGGCTAGGTGGACCTCCAATTCAACATGCGTACAGAGAGCAGAATAAGGTGGCAGATCACTTAGCTAAGGCAGGCAAAGCTTTTGGTCATGATTTTGTGCCGTTTGTTTTTGAAGTGACCCCCTCTTTTGTTGAGCACATTTTGGATGAAGACAAGAATGACATATTAGCGCAGTCCGCACGCGCAGGAACTCTTTTGAATGAAGTTACTAGGCATAATAGTAGTATGCTCCACCGTAATAGAACAATAGTTTGTAATAGTACAATAGCATGTAATAGGGTGCCCCTTGTGCATCACCCCTCTGTACGCACTATTTAAGATTATATATATTTTATCTTTCTAACCAAAAAAAATAAAAATTTAAAGAGTGGGTAGCCTGTTTGAGTCGGTCAAATTACACTCATTTTTATACTACTAAGTGGATTAAAATGTAATTCTTAAAAATTATATATATTAAAAAAAAAAGTAAATTCAAACTTGGAATATTTAAAATTATGATAATCAAGCATTTACTCACCTTCTATTAGTGTTTCACTCAGTCTCTATTCTCATCCATTGCTTCTTTGACTCAATTCTAACCATAGTAAAATTAGTGTAATCTTTACTGTATAAAGATTATATACCCATTGGTGACTTTGAAAACTCATTTTGGAAGAGGCTTAATTATCATTAGTAGATGATACAAACTTAAAATCTATACTAAAAACATATAGAAAGAAAGAATTAATTGAAATAGCCACTCATCCTAATTGTTTAAATTAAAAATAGCCGGCGAATGTATAATATATTCATTGTCCATATATAATATATGTATAACCATATATAATCAATATATAATCTTGGTATTCGACTAGAAAAAAATAAATTCTGAATCCGATCGTTTATTTGTGTAAAGCTCCTGAATTGAAATAAGGAAATCTAACTAGATCATTTTAGAAATAACTAGTCACTACTCACGGCTGTTACACGTAGGGGTGTACATGGACCGGGTTGGTTTGGTTTTTATCAAAACCAAACCAAACCAATTATATCGGTTTGGATTGGTTCGGTTTTGTTGAGTTTTTCGGTTTTTCGGTTTTTTTTGTTACATGAATATAGTTCCAATCCTATTTTGTTAAACTTATAGATAAAGTTTTGATAAGTTAATATATGTTAGTACATATTGAAAAAATTGACAAACATATGATCTATTAAAATATTCTAATAGGAGAATTTTTTTTAGTAATACATGATAGTTATTTTCTTAGTCGTATGACAATAATTTTCGTTAATGTACGCTTTCTAGGTTAACACATGAGAGGATCTCAAATATTTTAATATTTTTTAAAGAAAATTTAATATAAAGTCTTAAAAATATATATATAAATTATATATTTATATGTCGGTTTGGTTCGGATTTTTTTACTCAATACCAAACCAAGTCAAACCAAACCTAGTCAGGTTTTTTAATCGGTTTGATTTGGTTTTCCGATTCGGTTTGTAACGTATATCGTTGTTAACAATTACATATTTTAGATATCAAGACATGAAAAGCAAAATAGAACAAGTTTAAAGCTTTTTCGTTATGATTTAATTATTTAGTTTTCTTTTTCTCTTTTAGTTTCCACCAATAACCTTTGAAACTTCAATATGATTCACTATTCCTTTATGCATTCCTTTTAGAATAACGACGTGATAGAAATTTATAGAATACATATACACTACTAAAAATTCGGTAAAAAGTGACCAAATTTTTGCGATCAAATTTGATCTGTCAAATAAAGTGACTAAAGTTGGTCGCTAAACTGGATAAAATAATTAAAAAATATATGTAAATACCTTAGCGACCACAGTTGGTCGCTATTTGGCCGATAATGTGGTCAAAATGTTGACCGGAAGGTCAGACTTGGTTGGTCAAAGAAAAAAGTAAAACTAGCGACCAACTTTGGTCGCTAAAGTGGGACCCAACTATAAAATTTTTAATAATTATATTATTATTTTAAAAAGTTATAAAATTTAAATAAAAAAGATTTAAAATTAGCAACCAAAGTTGGTCGCTAATGAAAGGGGAAGAGGGTAGAGACCAAAGGTGGTCGCTAATATGGGACCCAGTTCTAACGTTTAGCAATTATGTTATTATTTTAAATTTTTTATAAAATATAAAATAAATCTGATTTATTGTTAGTGACCAACTTTGGTCGCTAATTGTGATTTCTGGATACGTAGCGACCAAAGTTGGTCTCTATCTAGGTCAACATTGGTCAAAATTAAAATCACTTTTATATTTATTATCTAAATAATATAAATGTAACCCGTTAATACTTTTGTAATACAAGAGATGAATACACTAAAATATACTCTAACATGCTATATATGTAATTAAAATTGTACAACGCTATATATATATATATATATATATATATATATATATATATATAGACATACACACACACTTCACTGTAATACTATAACGTATATATAATCTGTTAATATTAATTACCTAGTTAATAATTATTTATAATAATTTTAGTTAAATAAAATAATTATTTATAATAATTTTAGTTAAATAAAATAATTATTTATAGCTTATAATAATTTTTTCAATAATAATTTTAGTTAGAATATTTAAAAAGCAAAATAAATTTTTAATTTATTTTTTAAACAGTAGCGACCAACTTTGGTCGCTATTTTGGTTGGTCAAATGGTCAATACTTAATTACAACCAAAATAGCGACCAACTTTGGTCGCTTTTCTGAAAAACCTTTAGTTATAATATTTTTTTTTTTTAAAATAGCGACCAACTTTGGTCGCTTTTCTGAAAAACCTTTAGTTATAATATTTTTTTTTTTTAAAATAGCGACCAACTTTGGAGGAATTTTTAAGGCTCGGAAGCAGTTGTCGCATAGTTTCTCCAACGCTAGACTGTACAAACAGAAGCCTAACTGGTTGCTTGACGATTATTGGAGGGATTTGCAAAAGCATTGGCTTACCGCGAAGTTCTTAAAGAAGAGCGAAGAAGGAAAGAAAGCTCGCGCATCCGAGAAGGGAGGCTCCTTGCACACTGGAGGTACGATTAGCCAAGGGACTATAAAAAGAAGAATGATACGTAATTTATTCATTTATTTTACTTTTCAAAGTATATCTATTCTGATTATTAACTATAATTTATGAATTTTCAGGAAAAGAAGTTGGGTCGTCCAATGAAGCAAGATGAGTTATTCAAGAAGTCTCATATTGTCAAGAAAAAGAAAGAGACTGATCCAGAAAGGTGGGTCGACGACCGATCATCGACTGTACATGTACGTTTTCTTTTCATTAAGTATTCTGATATACTCTAATATAATCTTTCAAATACTAATTAAATAAAAGATTTCTTATAGGACCGCTTCAGAGCTGACATGGAGGAATTCATACGCCGTCAGCCACCTAATGAGTCGGGCGAGCCAATCCATATTTCGCAGGAGGATGCAGAAAGACTATGGTTGCAAGCGGCTGGCGGTGCAAAATATGGGAAGGTATACGGGCTTCCTAATAAGAAGTTCCACC
>ML246989.1:5919-55685 GCA_005239495.1 Nicotiana undulata
TAAGTACTGCTAGCTTCTAAGAGTAGAGTATCTTTGGAAGATCGTTCATTGCATTATGTACAATTGGAGTCGTGCAAAATAAGGAAAGGGATAGCCTCACTTACCTTGTATATACTTCCCCAACCTCAATCTACGCAAATGTCATAACTCCTTAATCTACAATAAGAGAAACGACACTATTGTTATCGTTTAAGCGTCAAAACTATTATGTATCAACCACAAGCTATTTTACGATAAAACTAACAACACCTACCCTATATATACGACTTCACACAATTCAAAACAATCACCAAACAGCCTAAAAAAACATCAATAATAATCATATTGAGCCTTTCGGAGTGATGTAAGGTCGATATTCTCCGTACACATTATTAGGATTAACTCTTCATCAAGAATCTTATAAGAATCAGAAAGTGCTAACAACATTGATAACATAAGAATAAGAGAAGCAACCTCAACATCAATTGTTCCATAAGAAGGGAAACAATGTAAGTACTGCTAGCTTCTAAGAGTAGAGTATCTTTGGAAGATCGTTCATTGCATTATGTACAATTGGAGTCGTGCAAAATAAGGAAAGGGATAGCCTCACTTACCTTGTATATACTTCCCCAACCTCAATCTACGCAAATGTCATAACTCCTTAATCTACAATAAGAGAAACGACACTATTGTTATCGTTTAAGCGTCAAAACTATTATGTATCGACCACAAGCTATTTTACGATAAAACTAACAACACCTACCCTATATATACGACTTCACACAATTCAAAACAAGCACCAAACATCCCAAAAAACATCAATAATAATCATATTGAGCCTCCCAAAACAGTCCACACACAACCTAATCACTTCATACATAAGACGACCACCGTAGTCGTGTCGAACGACCCAGAAATATTACAACGAACGACCAGCTCACAACCCTAAATCTATATGGTGTTTCTACACAGCCTTCCTCCTCCAAAACTCCACAAAACATTAGTAAAAGACGCAGCCCAACTGCAACACAAAACAGTCCGCTACAAGTTAAATAACTCGAACTCACGACTTCCGATCACCGTCTCGTGAGTTCTAACTATTAGGTAACGCATTTATCAACCTTCCTTGATATTTAATAACTTAAATACAGATATTAGACGTTTCTTAACTATGAATTACCTTCCAAAACTCTAACTACAAAGAAAAAGGAGAGACGGTATAATGACACTTATGTCGTAGGGATCGTTTTGATGTTATCGCTTCTCGATTTCATGCCCGGTTTGATCATCTTCTTTGAAACCCAAGAATAAAGATTAAGGATATGTTTATGGGTGTTCTATTGTCGTGACTTGCTGAAAAATGAACAGAAAGCAAACCTAAGACTTATTTATATCAACTTTGGAAAAGTCAAAGAGGTGCTAGCTTGGCACCCTAGGATTGGTCCATCTTCCGACGCTTATATCTTTTTATCCCGATGTCGTATGAACGAACGGTTAAGATATTTGGAAACAAAATTCCAAGACCTTCAATTTAGTATATAATATGTCCAAATAAGACCTCATGTAACACATGAAATGTATTGATCAAAAAGCTCTAGTCATCCACCTACTTGTCACTTATGATGTCTGCGCAGTCTCGCGAAACATTAAATATCTCTCTACTCCTATGTCGTATAGACGAACGGTTTAACGCGTTGGAAACTAGAATCATAGATATTTAATTTGATTGGTATATAATCGAATAATTCCGAGTATATTGGGAGAAAATCTCAGTTACATTTGACCTAACTTTAAGCACATTATGAGTGTAACTTGTGAAGACTTTTGCCAACTTTTGTTCCACAACTTGCTTGACTTAAAAAAGTAGAACACAACTATCATACGATAAAAATAACTCATAGAATAACCTAAAATCATGTAACAAACCATAGTCTCACCCTAAAGTACATGTTATAACATTTCAAACTCGTCGACTTTCAACGAAACTTATTTTCTTCAATTGGTTTAGCTTCTAAGCTTTCCAACCCTCTTGGTACTCGTTATTCATGATCTTAAATATTTGTAACCTCCAATGTAACATGATTAAATTACTTTATATTCCTTCAAATATAATCTGATTTCTGAGCTTACATCAATTGACTTACGATGTACTCTTACGTACGAAAACATGGGGTGTAACATCATTCCCCCCTTTGGAACATTCGTCCTCGAATGTTGGCTAATGCACTTATCCGTCTCTTAAGCAATAAATCTTAAGAATACTTTAATATTATATTTTCCATCTAGGGAGTTGTTTGGTGAATAAATCCAAAGGCTAGGGCATCCCTTTCTTTAGTCCTCTTTCTCACTCCACGACTTGTGGTCAAAATTCTTCCAATCTCATCACTGTTTCTACCTTCTTTCATGTAGCTCGGGCAATTCTAGCCTTGAATGTGCGCCAATGTGACTCTTATCTCCCTTTTTTTTTGGTTAGCTTTTAAACAATCTTTAGGATTCACTTTTGAGAACATATATAGTACTATGACAAGTTGTCCCTCTAGGCATATATAGGTGTACTAAAGTTCTTTGATTGGTACTTTGTTGAACTTACGACTATTGCTACATCTTGTTTCATGGCCTCAGTTATCTATGCTTATGGCTTTACCACAACTAGGTAGGTCTTACTGTACTATAACTCTTACTTTGGTTTATTATTATCGAGGCCTGCCACCCAACTCCAGGTTACTCTCTCACTGCATATCCTATATGTATAAATCTAAACCATTTAATGCTTCCTTATTACTGTTCATCATAATAATGACAACCTAATCTCATCTCATACTTTGTAACTTTCATCCATCTATTGTTGATCACCTTAATGTTTATTTATAATCTACTATTGATAACTTGAAACCTATTATGTAATATATCGTCACTAGGGCTCATGTCTCATCGGGGAATATCGGAAGTGATTTTCCTGATCCACTTAGGGACGACACTATACTCCAATAACTGTATTTCATAGCATCCCAATGTGATTCATCCTATGGGAGTATTCTAATCCCGTGTAGTTCATGAATTCCTTATTCTCAAAATTATTACTCAATCAAAGGCCTAAACATCATCCTCTTATCATTTATCAGAATTACACCCTTACTTTACTACCAGGGTAGCATTCCACCTCTTCTATATGATCCTAGTTTTAAACTCCTTTGAGTTCACTCATGCTATACTGAGCTTTTTATAACTTTATGGAAACCTTCAGCTCTCTTGTCGTGATGGGTTTAATCCCGAGGAATTATCTATTCTCGTCACCTTCTCACTCACCTTTTCTTATCGTTACTCCTGTCTAGCTAAAACCTTGTTGCTCCACCATACTTTAGCTTGCAACCTACATATATCTATTTATACTACTCGTGCCCTTCCTTTTAACATGCTAGCACCATAGATTTCCTTTCATGCCTTCTCAGTTGTCTTTAAATGTAAGCAATTACTTTTTCTGGTCGTTCTGTCACTTGATGCATGGATACTTTGCTTATCTTAGTGCCCACAAATACGGGAGTTCCCTGTAACTCATATGATCTCAATTATCAACTTTTGATTTTTTTTTCTTCCCGTTCATTAGCCACGATAGGTGCCACTTTCTTATGGAGTGCATACAACATTATAGTGAGACTGCTGTTACAAGACCATTTCTTCTTTAGGTCACTATTCTTATGTTGAAGCATGCTTCCTTATTTCCTCAGCTAGTCTTTCGTTGCAGTGCTTAGGGAAGAACTTCTATTTCTTACAAAGTTGCGACCTTATTACATTGTATACCCCACAATATTCCTGATGTTCTTACTCGCCTATCATTATCCTTAGTTACTTACATATGTGCCCTTGTGCTTGTATGGTTGCTTCCTAATTGAAATTTCAGTTGTCTCCCTTGTGGCACTCTCTTTTATTTCCATAACACTAACGTTGTACCTTCTACTACCCCAACTCTTGTCTAAATATTTCTCGAGGATTACGATGTCGTATCTAAGAGACTGAATTTCTTATGCTGAGTTTCACTACGTTTATCTTGCATGATCTACTGGTTTTTCTGCATCCTCCTATCTAGCCATAGCTAGGCTCTTCCTGAATCAACGACAGACTACCCGTTGGTCCACTCTCATATATGTATTTTATGTAACGCCTCTTGGGTTATGTCCTTTGTCTTAACTTACCTCTCGTACGGGTCCTTATGTATCAAATGTTCATTCACACTTATTTATCAATATCATCGAGTGCGAAACCCTTATTTATTCTCCCCGGCGTCATGCTTGCATAATGTTCTGGAGTCATATTATATCTGTAGGATATGAATAAATGCAATCTCATTCTTTCCACCTTTTTACCACATTATTCCTTTACCATTGAATATTTACCTCTTCATCTTTGGAATTTTGTTTTCCACATCTTCACAGACATTACTCGCCTTGCGTTAACCCTTCTACACCAGGTATAATTGAATTTCTTACGCACAAGGGTGACACCTGGTGTAACTGGCACATTTAGTCCCTTAAGCTTAACTCTGCTCATAGTGCTTAATTTAGGTAAGCGTCTTCATGAATGACCTTTAAAGGTTATTCTTCTATTGTTTATTCTATTACCGTCGAAACACGATCTCTAAAACAATGCCGACTATTGCCGATTCCTTCTGTCCCTAATTCATGTTCAGTTTATCTTGTTCACTAGCCCATACTAATTTCTATTACTTTGAGGGTCCCACTCTTCCTTCTGGTAACCACGTTGGACTCAGCAACTCATTTCTCGAACTGAGGATATGACTTTAAGTCTTATACTTTTATTGTCTCAAGGCATGTCTCCTTTTATCGTTTCCTTAACTTGACTATAGCCTCTGTCATCCTGTCATATTTTGATTTACCGTTATCACTCATTTATCACATCTTACTCATAATGCTTCATTTACTCTCTTCTTATTCTCCTGCTAATATCTATGTCTATTACCTTATTCTAAAAACATCAACAAAGCAGTCTTTCGCTTTTAGATCCCCTTGCACCATCTCATTGGCCCTTGGGTCGACTACCATTCTCTCTTTACTAGGGGTAGGAGTCATTCTAAGGTAAATATTCCTCCCTTCTAGGATATCTTCTGAACTTCCTGAACATTCTAGTATTCATATCGGACTGTATTATTCTAGAGTTACCATCTAGCTATCTCCCAGTGAGAACTATAACCATGTCTTGCACTACCCTTCAAAAATGTTAAATAATGATAACAATCTATCCACAATTTTTGGTTACTCTAACCCTAGCTGGATCCTGATATCCTATCCTTCTCTTAAATTATTAAATTTTTTTTAACAAATTTAACTACTAGGTTGGATACCTAGTAGTCGTTTTATTAATAATAATAGCAAATATAAAACATGAATGTTGTCCTACTAACTAGGACGATAAACTTTGAGACTACATAAGATCTAGTATCAAAATTGAGCTTGTCAGGCCCAATAGTGATATAGCAAAATGAAAATCTACTAAAACTAGCTAACAAACTTAAAAATAGTCCAAATAATATCTTGTGTAGCCCAATATGACTGTTGCATATGCCTTGCACTCTTAGCCCAAAACAACAATTTTTACTCTTGCATTTGTATCCCCTTTGATTTCCAGGCCACCATTTCTGATTGGCCCAATTACGTTTCCTTCAACTCACAGGCCCAAATCCTTTAATGAGTAGCCCAGTAAATAGCCACTGATCTGGGCCAATATTTTGAGCCCAAGTCTTATAAAACACAGCCCAAGCGAGAATTTCGTATATCTGTAATAACACCTACAGATTTCATTTCATTTCTCCAGCCTTCACTCTCACTCGTTTGCCCTAGTTCCTTCCTCTTGGTTGTCACGCCAGTCCAAGATCCTTGTCTCCGAGCTGGTAAGTCCCTCCCTCTGAGCTCATTTGTTTCCTTTTTGTTTAGATTTAGCTTTTTCATTACTGATTTGTTTATCTTTGTTTCTTCACTCTCTTGCCCTATCTTGTTCCTGTCCATGGCTATTACTGTACAAGCAACACGAAGATGAGCTGGTAAGTTTTTGATTCTTCGCTTGTGTGTTTCATTGCTGTTTGTCTTTGATGTTCATCTTTTCTCCTTGATTTGATGCTGACTACTCGTTCATTTACTTGCCCTATCTTCTTCTCTTCGAGTTCCACTGTATCTGTTCCATATCGACGCCGATGAGCTGGTGAGTAGTTCAATCGGAGCTTTTCTTTTCCATTTCTGCTGTGACTTAGTTTTTTCTTCCTTCTCATTATTTTGTTCCTTGTGATTTCATGGTTCCTGCCGGTGAGGATTGAGGTAAACTCAGCTGCTGTTGCAAAGTTCATGCCGATGAGGAGTGATGTCAAACCAGCTGATTCTCCATTATGGTGTAACATCTGTATTGTCCATATCCAAGCCACAGGTACATGTTCTTCTTCATCTTTTTGTTTTATCCTTTTTACTTGATTGTATTCTATTGTTAGATTCCTGTTTGTGTTCTTGTTCCTTGTGCATGCCACTTTATCTCCCCCTATGGACTAATTTGTTGGTAGAATCACCCTTAGGGGTCTTAATTGTTGACACATTGATGTTCCTGATTTGGTACCTGCAAAAGAGAAGTCATAGTTAGTGTAAAAAAGGACCTTAATGTACTCTTCATTACTGATTTGTACATCAAGGTCATATATTTGTTTGTTGCTTATGTGTCTCCTTTTCCTTTCCTGTAATGATCCCTCTTCTCTATCCCCTTTCTTTTGGTTGTTTAATGATGTTGTACCCCTTGCTTGTCTCCACCTATTCCTCCATATAGCAGTTATGCCTTTAAGGTGATGTTTCATTGCAAATGCCTGTTTTATTTGATGTTGTGACCCTGTATGATTCCCTGTATGCCAATCCCACCTCCTACTGCTTTTCCTCTGCTCATTTCTGCACCCCTCTTGTATTTTTGTATCCCTGAATTGCTGTCTTTTATCCTCCTTATTCACATATTTATTATGCAGCTCCCTTGTATCTCCCTTAGTAGCCTTTGTATGATATTTTTGCCTCTTAAATTATTTCAGTTAGCTCCCATAGGTCATAATTGAGATGGGTATGGCCAATTATACGTACCTGTGTTACAATTGTAGGTAATTCAATATGCTTGTATTTCTCTGCTTGAATCGTAAATACTGACAATCTTCATTAACTGGGCACCTCGTACCCTTCTTCATCTTGCTTCTTTTTCTTGTTGAAACTTGTATCTATATTCTGAATCTCTCATTTCTTTCCACCATAGGGGTGGATAGATATTCTTTGCCTTAAGGATCCTTATCGTGAGGCTTACCCATTTCGTACAAACATAATCTACTGAAGACCTTACATTTACTCATCATAGGCATCATGCAAAATCAAGTTCCTCTGACTCAACTCTTTCACAGCCACATGCAATCCCTTACAAACCGTTTTTCTATATGTATGCATCGCCGTATAATAAATAAGATAGAATTGAGGAAATTGAGTTCTTACGAATGAGCTCTACCACACGATCTAGAGTAAGAAGAAAGAGTAACAATCCTAAATGCCCCGTAGCCTCTTGATTATAAGTGTGGTGCACAACACACCCATAAATAAGAATCTACTAGACACGAATCATATACAACCCCTAGGACAGACCTGCTCTAATACCAAGTTTGTCACGACCCAAACTGGAGGATCATGACTAGCACTCGGGCCATATTTTCCGAGCACCAACGTACATTTTATCTAATCTTCTTTATTATCTTTAAGGGATAACAAGATCAATATAAATGGTAGATATGGATCATGAACATACATCACAGGGGTTGCCAAGATTGCTAAGAAACTACATAAAAGGGTACGAGATACAACGCTGCCATGAAAGACTATACAACAAAAATTAGCCAACAAGGCATACCAAACTATACATGAGTCGACACCTGTCTATGAGCCTCTAAAGGAGCATCACTAATGCAACATAGCCAGAATAGGGACCCGAATTACCCATAATAGCTATAACAAAAATGCATACCAAGACCACGGCAAGTATGGATAAGGGATCTCGCATATAACCGCTGAACTGGAAATCCTATTATGGTGGGGGAGCTGCGTCTACCTGTCTATCAGAACCTGCAACACGACATGCAGCGTCCACAAATAAAAAGGACGTCAGTACAAATAAAGTACTGAGTATCTAAGGCATGAAAACATAAGTAAGAACAATAATGTAAACGGGGATAGAGAATATACAACCTGTAACATCTGGGTACCTTTGAGGGCTACTAACATGAAATGCGTGATACATACATATATATACATAAACCTTTAAAACATACGCCTCTGTGGGCATCATCATCATCATCATACCGTATCCGGCTGTAATAGGCTCGGTAAAACGTACCCGGCCACATGGAGCTCGATAAACCCAACTGATCAGTGGTTGCACAATAGGTGCCATACCCGGCTGACTATAGCGCCGCTCGGTAGAGTAAAATAGACACCTATATATACAATGCATGCAGGACTCAATGGAATCATATTCTGAGCCTTTCAGAGTGACGTAAGGTCGATATTCTCCGTACACATTATTAGGATTAAGTCTTCATCAAGAATCTTATAAGAATCAGGAAGTGCCAACAACATTGATAACATAAGAATAAGAGAAGCAACCTCAACATCAATTGTTCCATAAGAAGGGAAACAATGTAAGTACTGCTAGCTTCTAAGAGTAGAGTATCTTTGGAAGCTCGTTCATTGCATTATGTACAATCGAAGTCGTGCAAAATAAGGAAAGTGATAGCCTCACATACCTTGTATATACTGCCCCAAACTCAAGCTATGCAAATGTCACAACTCCTTAATCTACAACAAGAGAAACGACACTATCGTTATCGTTTAAGCGTCATAACTATTATGTATCGACCACAACCTATTTTACGACTAAACGGACAGAACCTCCCCTATATATATGACTTCACAAGTCAAAACAATCACTAAACAGCCCAAACAACATCAATAATAATCATATTGAGCCTCCCAAAATAGTCCACACACAATCTAATCACTTCATACATAAGACGAACACCGTAGTCGTGTCAAACGACCCGGAAATGTTACAACGAACGACCAGATCACAAACCTAAATCTATATGGTGTTTCTCCACACCTTCCTACTCCAAAACCCCACAAAACATTAGTAAAAGACGCAGACCAACAACAACACAAAACAGTCCGCTACATGTCAAATAACTCGAACTCACGGCTTCCGATTACCGTCCCGTGAGTTCTAACTATTAGGGAACACATTTATCAACCTTCCTTGATATTTAAACACTTAAATACGGATATTAGACGTTTATTAACTATGAAGTACCTTCCAAAACTCTTACTACAAAGAAAAAGGAGAGGCGGTATAATGACACTTACGTCGCAGGGATCGTTTTGATGTTATCGCTTCTCGATTTCATGCCCGGGATGATCATCTTCTTTGAAACCCTAGAAGAGAGATTAAGGATATCTTTATGGGTGTTCTCTGGTCGTGAATTTCTGAAAAATGAAGAGAAATCCGACCTAAGACTTATTTATATCAACTTTGGAAAAGTCAAAGAGGTGCTAGCTTGGCACCCTAGGATTGGTCCATCTTCCGACGCTTATATCTTTTTATTCTGATGTCGTATAAATGAACGGTTAAGGGAGTTGGAAACTAAATTCCAAGTCCTTCAATTTGGAATATAATATGTCCCAATAATACCTCATATAACACATGAAATGTATTGCTCAAAATCCACCTACTTGTCACTTATGATGTCTACGCAGTCTCGCGAAACTATAAATATCTCTCTACTCCTATGACGTATATACGAACGGTTTAATGAGTTGGAAACTAGACTCATATATATTCAATTTGGTTGGTATAAAATCCAATAATTCCAAGTATATTTGGAGAAAATATCAGCTACATTTGACCTAATTTTAAGCACATTATGAGTGTAACTTGTGAAGACCTTTGCCAACTTTTGTTCCACAACTTGCTTGACTTCAAAACGTAGAACATAACTATCATATGATAAAAATAACTCATAGAATAAACTCAATATAATTTAACAAACCATAGTCTCACCCTAAAGTACATGTTATAACATTCCAAACTCGTCGACTTTCAACGAAACTTATTTTCTTCAATTGGTTTAGCTTCTAAGATTTCCAACCCTCTTGGTACTAGTTATTCATGATATTAAATATTTTTAACCTCTAATGTAACATGATTAACTTACTTTATATTCCTTTAAATATAATCTTATTTCTGAGCTTGCATCAATTGACTTACGATATACTCTCTCGTACGAAAACATGCTTGAGTTCTATTTGATCCGGGGTCTACTTACTCCTATGTGTCATTTGGTTGTTCCACGTGATTCTTTGAGTGCCCCTATATATGTGTCCACACCTATGGGGGATGCCATGGTTGTAGATCGTGTATATCGTTTGTGTGTGGTCACTATTGGAAGTCTTGAGACCAGTGTAGATCTTCTACTCCTTGATATGGTTGATTTCTATGTTATATTGGGTATGGATTGGTTGTCATCTTATCACGTTATTTTGGACTGTCACGCCACGAGAGTGACCTTAGCCTTGCCGGGGTTGCCTCTATTAGAGTGGAGAGGGACTCCTGGCCATTCTACCAACAGGGTTATCTCTTATATGAAGGTTCGATGTATGGTGTTGAAGGGGTATTTGACTTATTTGGATTATGTTCGTGGTTCTAGTGCGGAGGTTCCTTTTATGGATTTTGTTCCTGTTGGTCGTGAGTTTCCAGAGGTATTTCCTGGAGACCTGTCAAGGATGCCACCCGATAGGAATATTTATTTTTGTATTGATTTGGTTCCAAGCACTCAGCCCATTTCCATTCCGCCGTACCGGATGGCCCCACCAGAGTTGAAGGAACAGTTGCAGGATTTGCTTGATAAGGGATTCATTAGACCTAGTGTCTCGCCCTCGGGTGCACCGATGTTGTTTGTGAAGAATAAATATGAGTCTATGAGGATGTGTTTAGATTATCGACAGTTGAACAAAGTTACCATCAAGAACAAGTATCCATTGCCGAGGATTGATGATTTATCTGATCAACATGAGGGTTCCAAGGTGTTTTCGAAGATTGATTTTAGATCCGGCTATCATTAGTTGAGGATTAGGGCATCCGATGTCCCTAAGACAACTTTTCGAACGCGGTATGGGCACTATGATTTTCTGGTGATGTCCTATGGGTTGGCCAATGCCCCAGCATCATTTATGGACTTGATGAAATGAGAGTTCAAGCCTTATTGGGAATCCTTTGTGATTGTGTTTATTGATGACATCTTGATATACTCCCGCAGTCGGGAGGAGCATGAGCAGCACTTTAGGATAGTGCTCTAGACTCTGAGGGACAACCAGTTGTATGCTAAATTTTTGAAGTGAGAGTTTTGGTTTGATTCAGTCGCTTTCTTGGGCCACGTTGTATCATCAGAAGGCATTCAGGTAGATCCTTGAAAGATCGAGGTAGTCCAGAACTGGCCTAGACCCACTTCAGCCATGGAGATCAGGAGCTTCTTGGGTTTGGCGGGTTATTACTGTCGATTTGTGGAGGGTTTTCATCTATAGCACCCCCATTGACCAGGTTGACCCAGAAGGGTGCCCTGTTCAGATGGTTAGACAAGTGTGAGGTGAGATTTCAGAAGCTTAAGACAACATTTAGTACAGCGCCACTGTTGGTGTTACCATCAGGTTCACTTACACGGTATATTGTGATGCCTCCCGTGTTGGGCTCGGAGCAGTATTGATGTAGGAGGGTAGGGTGATTGCATATGCATCTCGGCAGTTGAAGGTTCATGAGAAGAATTACCCTGTCCATGATTTAGAGTTTGCAGCCATTGTTCATGCGCTGAAGATTTGGAGGCAGTATCTTTATTGCGTGTCGTGTGAGGTTTGCACGAATCATCGCATCCTTCAATATTTTCAAGCAAAAGGATCTCAATTTGAGGCAAGGGAGGTGGTTGGAGCTATTGAAAGACTATGATATCACCATCTTGTACCATCCCGGGAATGCCAATGTGGTGACCGACACATTGAGTAGGAAGACAGCGAGTATGGGAAGCCTTGCGTTCATTCCAGTTGGGGAGAGGCCGCTAGTATCATATGTTCAGACTTTGGCCAATCAGTTGGTGAAGTTGGATATTTTAGAGCCCAGTCGTGTTCTAGCTTGCAAAGTCGCTCGGTCTTCCTTGGTTGAGCGTATCAGAGATCGGCAGTATGATGACCCTTATTTGTTGGTCCTTAGGGACACAGTATGACACGGTGGTGCCAAACAGGTTACTGTTAGAGATGACGGGGTTATGAGGATGTAGGGTCGCGTGTGTATGCCTAATATTGATGGGCTTCATGAGTTGATTCTTGAGGAGGCTCACAATTATCGGTATTTTATACACCCGGGCGTCGCCAAGATGTACCAGAACTTGCGGCAGCATTATTGGTGGAGGAGGATGAAGAAGGATATAGTTGCTTATGTAGCTCGGTGCCTGAATTATCAGCAGGTTAAGTATGAGCATCAGAGACCCGATAGTTTGCTTCAGCAGATAGATATTCTTGAGTGGAAGTGGGAGCGTATCACTATGGACTTTGTTGCCGGACTCCCACGGACTCAGAAGTTCGATGACGTTTGGGTCATTTTGGATACACTGACCAAGTTACCACACTTCATTCATATGGCAGTTACCTATTCTTCGGAGTGGTTGGCAGAGATTTATATTCGTGAGATCCTCCGTCTTCACAGTGTACCCGTGTCTATCATTTTGGATCGAGGTACGAAGTTCACCTCGCACTTTTAGAGTGCAGTACAACGTGATTTGGGTACGCGGGTTGAGATGAGCACAACATTCCATCCTCATACGGACGGGCAGTCCGAGCGTACTATTCAGATCTGGGAGGATATGCTCTGTGATGTTTTATACGTCAATACCACACAAGACGAGGGGGGGGGGGCTGATTTGTGTGGTGTTCGATTTTCGCGTGCACTTTTTATTGAAGGACCAGGTTCTTCTATGTGTTCCAACTCCTACTGTTTGCGGAACAATAAATACAAATATTAAAGAACACAGAGATTTTTACGTGGAAAACACTTGGCTCAAAAGGTGAAAAAACCATGACCTACTTCCCAGTAGGATTTTCCCAAAACTCTTTACTAAATTAGCGAGCCAAACAGAATTTACAAAAACTCTTTTGTAAACCTAGGATTACCTTTAATCCCTTGTAGCAAACTAGCCTCTAGCTTTTTGCGACAAACTCCATGTTAGCTATAACTTGAAACACAAAGTAACTATTACACACGCTTCTAGATAAATCTGAAAAAGTTACAAGTTAAAACCACATACTACAAATAAACTAGACTAAAAGACAATAGTTGGAACTGGTTCTTCTAGCTGGTTCAAGTAGCTTCAGATTCGCACACTCAAATTTCACACGAACTGCTTGCAAAATTGCCTCGCTAATTTTGCTCTCAATTGTTGCTTAACTTCTGCTTTTGTGCGTACTTACACAATAAGAACAATCTACAATATATAGGATTGATAGATAAAGAATTAACTAGAGTTCTAATGCTACTCTTCCTTGGTGGAAGAAATCTAGTTAATCTTAACTCCTCATATCCTTCCTTATCTTTGAATTTATTCTTACTGAATAACGAGTCCTTCCCCTTGTCATTTTTCAATCTTTTCGATCAGGATATATCTCTTATTTTACCATATTTCGTTTATCTCCTGCATGTGCACCTCACGTGCCTTTGACTCTGCTTGTGTCTATGTCTGCCAGTGATAGACCTGGTTCATTTTCGAGTTCCTTTGTCAATCTTCAAAACTATTCAATTTGATGGGCCAACACTCCACGCTTATTTTATAGACTTCGGAGGATCGTGGGATCAGTTCTTTCCCCTTGCAGAGTTCGCCTACAACAACAACTATAAGTCGAGCATTTAGATGGCTCCCTATGAGGCGCTAATATGGTATACGGTGCCGGTCGCCAGTTGGGTGGTTCGAGCCGGTGAAGGCTCGGTTGTTGGGTATATATCAAGTACATGATGCCTTAGATAAGGTCAAGTTTATACAAGATCGACTTCGCACAACTCAGTACATGCAAAAGAGTTATGCCGACGTAGGGTTCGTGAGGTGGTATTCATGGTCGGGGAAGAGTGTTGCTACGGGTGTCACCCATGAAAGGTGTCATGAGGTTTGGAAATAAGGGCAAGTTAAGACCTAGATATATCGAGCCTTTTGATATTCTCGAGAGAGTGGGAGAGGTATCTTATAGGCTTGCGTTGCCTTCGGGGTTATCATCAGTTAATCTAGTGTTCCATGTGTCCATGCTCTAAAAGTATCATGGTGACCCGTCCCACGTGTTAGATTTAAACTTTGTCCAGTTGGACAAGGATTTGACTTATGAGGAGGATCCAGTGGCTATTCTAGCGCGGAAGGTTCGTCAGTTGAGATCAAAGAGTTATCGTGCAGTTCGAGTACAACAGTGAGGTCAACCCGCTGAGGTATCTACTTGGGAGGCCGAGTTGGACATGCGGAGTAGATACCTATTCACTGGTTCGGGTACTTTTCTATGTCCGTTTGAGGACGAACGATTATTTTAGAGGTGGAGAATCTGATGACCTAAAAGGTCATTTTATGTTTTAAAACTTGATTCTGCGCTCTTAAGCCTTAAAAATCTCATTTTTACCCTCCTCAACAAAATAAATGTTGAACAAAAACGATCTTTCTAAAGTTAAGGCAGCAGATCGGTCGGCTGCGGGACGGGGCCGGGAGCAGCAGTAGGAGAAGCGATAAGCCCTTCAATCTACTCCTCAAAGCAGGGACGATGCTCGTGCAAGATAAGATGACGACTGGCTGACTTACCGAACGGACGGACACTTTGATCTTGATCGAAGGAAAAAAGCATCTCAAATAAGGTCCTCACTCAGCTCTCAGGCTGTCTGGGAATAGCTCCACCAGACATAGAAGAAAGCTCAAAACTACAACTAGACTACCAGTAGAGGAACTGAACGGCGCAATACATCTCCATCATCATTCTCCCCCGGGGCTGTTTGTGTGTGCAGTCGGGCGTGTTTCCGGAAAGTTTTATGTTGAAAGTGGATAAAAAATAAGAATTTTGCCTTAAAAGTTGATTTAAGTTGACTTCGGTCAACGTTTTGAGTAAACGGACCTGGATCCGTATTTTGACGATTCTGATGGGTCTGTATTGAAATATGGGACCTGGGCGTATGCCCGGAATCGAATTCCGAGGTCCTTATCTTGAGTTATGAATTTTTGGTGACAATTAAATGTCTGAAAATCTATTGTTTTTAAGAGTATATTGGTGTTTGGCATTGTTGGTACCGGGTCAATATTTTTGGTTCCAGAGCCTTGTACAAGTTCAAAATAATATTTATAACTTGCCTGTGAAGTTTGGTACGAAACAGAGTTAGTTTGACGTGATTCGGACGCTCGGTTGTAAAAATAGAAGTTTTAAAGTTTTCTTGAAAATCTCATTCGATTTGGTGTTAAATTCGTCATTTTTGGTGTTAGTTTGGAAATTTGATCGCGCGAGCAAGTTCGTATGATGTTTTAGGACTTGTGTGCACTTTTGGTTTAGAGTCTCGAGGGCTCGGGTGAGTTTCAGATAGGTTTCAGAGTGGTTTCGGACTTAAGAACACAACTGGTGCAAGATTCATCTGGTGCTGGACTGCAGACTTCGCAAATGCGAGCCTCGCTTTTGCGAAGGACACTGGGACTGGGATTCTCACATTTGCGATATTTCTGTCGCATTTGCGATGGTTCAATGTTCGCAATTGCGAACAAATTGTTTGCATATGCGAAGGTAGCAGCGATGCGAGGAGTTCACATTTGCGATACGTTTCTAGCATTTGCGAGGCCCAGGTCGCATTTGCGACATCTGCAGCTGATGAAAAGAGTCTTAGCCAGGAGTTTTCTTCCATTCTTCAATATTTCGAACCCAAGAACCCTAGAGGCGATTTCTACAAGACCAATTCTTCCCCAAAACTTTGGTAAGTGATCCTAACCCGCTTTCTTTCAATCTCCCATCACATTTCATGAATTTCCAACCTAAAATCTAGGACTTCTATGGCAGAAATTAGGTGTTTGGGTAGAATTAGGGATTTTTGAGAATTTGGGATTTAGACCTCAAATTAAGGTCGTATTTCGAAACTAATTTTATATTCGGGCTCGATGGACAATGAGTGAATGGGTTTTGGTCTGAACCCTCAAGTTTTGACCAAGCGGGTCCGAAGCCGATTTTTAACTTTTGGGGGAAAATTTGGGAAACCTAAATTTATGCTTTGTAATATATTTCTTTAGAAATATTTTATGTTATTAAGTTAATTATGGCGAGATACGAGTGGTTTTGAGGTGAAATTCAGAGAAAATGCGGTAATTGAGCAGTGAGTGGCTTGTGGGATTAGGAATCCTTTTCCTTAATTGCTATATGAAAAATTATGTGAGCGGCGTATATGTGAGGTGACGAGTACTTATGCGCCGCCAATTTATCTGTTTTGCCTATTTCTTTTCCGTTCTCTTTATATTGTTTCTTCCCTGCTTTAATTGTTACATGCCTACTTGTATTTTCATCCCTAATTGCTACATGTTAGATATTTTTTCTCCTTGTTGCAGGTAATTGTTGTACCGTAGTTTCATTATCCCTATTACTTGGTTAAGTTGTTCGTATTTGTGTTTTAGTGATATTTTGGATTGGTCTCGCCGAGTAGTATTACTTGTATAGAGTTTTATTGAGTATAAGATTTCCAATTGCCTTGTTCCGAAGTTTAAGTATTGAGAAAGGTCTTGTGTTAATTTGTGAAACTTCTATATTTTTCCTATGTAATTGATATGAATATGGTGGGATCGGGTTGCACGCCGCAACAGGTGTAATAAGGGTAGAATGTAGTGATAAGGGTGAACCGTGATTGTGATTATTATGATATGATGGGATCGAGTTGCACGACGCAACACTCTTATCTGTACTTTGTTGTTTTTTATATTAAGGGTAAATAAGGGAGGATCATGATATGTACGGTGGGATCGGGTTGCGCGCCGCAACAATCTCTATGTTTATCCCTTTTTTTGACTGTGTACGTTATCCTGTAGCTTTGAATTGCACTTAAGGATTTGTTTTACATTATTCTGCCTTCTTTTATGTCATTATTAGTCACTGTATACAGATTTTATTATGAGTGTCCCGCCGTAGCCTCGTCACTCCTGCGTTGAGGTTAGGCTCGGCACTTACCAGTACATGGGTTCGGTTGTTTTGATACTGCACTCTTCTTCTTTCTGTGCAGATTTTGGTGCTGGACCGAGTTAACCCTGAGTCAGCTGCTGGCTTCATCTGATCGGAGACTCAAGGTAGTCTTGTCGGCGTTCACAAGCCCTGAAGCCCCCGTCTATCCTTTCTGTTTACTGTTTTCTTTATTTCAAAAAGTTGTACTTCTTTCAGACTTGTATTTGTAGTAAATACTAGAATGCTCGTGGATTGTGACTCAATATTCTGGGTAGTTGTGTATAAATGTTAAGACTGTTATGGATTTTCCGCACTCTTTTAACTTATTATTGTTTAATTGTTGTAAATTACGGAAAGGGTTTAGAAATGGCCTAATGATCTCTAATGTTGGCTTGCCTAGCCAATGAAACGTTAGGCTCCATCACGGTCCCAACGGTGGGAATTTCGGGCCGTGACATAGTAGCTGAAGCTTTTTTCTGTATTTGCTGAACTTCAGCATGTTTCAACTGAAGCTTTGTTCTGTATTTGCTAAACTTGGGCATGTTATTTTAGCTGAAGCTTTGTTCTGTTTGTGATTAACTTCAACTGAAGTTTGTTTTGTGTTTGCTGAACTTCAGCATTCTAGGAGCTGAAGTTTTTGTTTATATTTGCTGAACTTTAGCATTATTAGAACTGAAGTTCTAAACAACAATGAATTTAATAAATCATGATTAGCATCGATTGATGCTGTTCATTTCAAAGATTAAAGAATGAATAATATTTTCGACATGAAAACAAGTTAGTACAGATAAATTAGAACCAAAAACCAATGTGCCTATAAAGCTAAAATATCTAAGAGGTTAAATTATTGTGAATAAGACCAAACTGAACACAATGGGACAAGCAAATATATATGAATCATCGGGCTAGAACGCATAACAATATCTCAAGATTCAACATTCAGAAAACGAAGGAGGACAAGGAGAAGGAGAAGGAGAAAGATGCCTGAAGTTGTTTAAACAGTGGGTACAGATTAAAACCTTTTTAAAAAGTGAGTATAGTTTAAATGGGAGCGACCAAATAGGGCGCCCGTGCAATTTATACGAAATTCTCTTATAAAAATATTCTAATAGATCATATGTTTGTCAATTTTTTTTTAATTTTTATCAAATATATATTTACTTATCAAAAATTTAACAAAGTAAGATTGACATATTATTCATGTAACTAAAAACATCCGACTAAATCAAACCAATCCAAATCGATATAATTAATTTGATTTTAATAAAACCAAATCAATCTGGTCCCTGTACACCCATATTCCTAATCATAAGCACTCTCGTAGTAAAGCACAGTTGAATAATTATAAACACAGCATTTACCCTTCACTATTTATCCAATAAAAAAAAGGATCATACTATACAATTTCCATTTACTCAATCACAAAGAAGGAAAGCAAGAGAATAAGAGCACTCGAATCGCTCTTCCACGTGTTTCTCATGTGCAACAAAAATAGTTTGTTGGAAATGACACCTTGTAAATGGCAACTACGACGTATAAATAACAAAGACCGGTAATTACAATATAGTAATTATATTGACTTGTTTATTTGTCCTAATATGATTACAATATAATTTCGTACATCATGTTTAGTTGCACAAGTATAATTACATAATAAATATTTTTGCTTTTAAAATAAATTTAGCAATAAAAATTAAATAAACTTTGTTTTAAATGGACAAGAAAATAAATTTTAATTTGTAACAAATATATGTGCATATAAGAAATATCAAAATTTATTTAATACTAGATATATAAATACATATTTAAATCATATATTTAATTATTATGAATTGATAACAAATATCGTAAAGAGTAATATATCTTCATTCTCATGTGGATACAGTGTAATTCATAATTTGTTCTATTTTCTAAATTACAAAATTTATGTATGAGTTTAGAGTTTTATTCTATAATAAACTATTATTAATGGAATAAATAAAGGCAGCTAATAAAAGTCCTTTGTTGGTTTATATTGTGTATACGTGTTTTGTTGGAGTAGTGTAACTGTGAAAAGGAAGAGATTGAAGGTATTAAAAATGTTTGAAAAATAAAAAGTTGTGTTTTACAACTAATTAAAATTAAAAGTTTAAAAGAAAGAAGAACAAGCAAAAAATTAAAAGTTGCAAAATTATATGGAAGTACGCCTATATGCAATATGTATTAAGGTTGAAAACTGAGAATAAGAGAAATGTAACAAAAAAGATAATGTAAAAATAGTAATATTTTGAGGAAAAAAAGATAGAATTAGAAAAGTTACCTTAGAATGTTATTACGTTGTGTAATTACTATCAATTCGCACCTCTCATTTGCGTATTAAAGAGTATAATTATACCCTTCAATTACACACAGTTTCATACTGATAAGCAATTATTTGGCCAAATAAATGTGTCAAATTGTATAGTTACACTTACACACAAATTCAATTCCTAGATGACTTTCAAAAAGACTCTTATTATAACGACCCGATCGGTCGTTTTGTGAATTAAAGCCCCGTTCGGCGGTATAAGGTTTCGAACATCTTTGTATTTTGTGTTATGACTTGCATGTGTGGCCGAGTTCAGTTACCGGATGATTCAGAGTCAATTTAGAAGAAGGATTCTAGTTTTGGAAGTTGAAGCGATAAGTTGACCAGAATTTGACTTTTGTGTAAACGACTCCAAAACGGGATTTTGACAATTCCAGCAAGCTCGTTTGGCGATTTTGGACTTAGGTGCGTGTCCGGATTTGGATTTGGCGGTCCGTAGGGTAATTTGAAGCATTTCGGCAAAAATCGAAAAAGTTGAAGTTTGGAAGGTTGAGCGATTTGACTTTGGTGATATCGGGGTCGGAATGCGATTCCGAAGTTGGAACAGCTCTGTTAAGTCATTTGGGACTTGCCTGCAAAATTTGATGTCAGTCCGGGTTAGTTTGAAAGGTTTCGACACGAGTTTTAGAAGTTGGAAAATTTGAAAGTCATGAGTTCGATTCATGGTGCAGTTCGTAGTTTTGATGTTATTTGATGTGATTTGAGGCCTCAAGCAGGTCCGCGTTGTGTTTTGGCACTTATTGGTATGTTCGAATGTGGCCCGAGGGGCTTGAGTTAGTTTCGAATAGATTTGGGTTGTGTTGCGCTCGTTTTTTATGTTTCAACTTTGTTTCTTCAAGCATAAATGGTACCACATTAAGCAAATGAGCTTCAATTTCTATTTTGATTGAACCATTAGATCTGTATCGTAATTACGGAGCCATAGCAAAAAGAATCGTCAAATTGGGACACCATATGAGGAAGTTATGCTCATTTTAGTGTCGGAGAAGAGAGCTGGTGTTGGTGTTGCGCATATGCGAAGTTGGGTCCGCAAAAGTGAAAATTACAACCGGAAATGCGCAGGTGCAAATTTTTTGTCTCAAAAGTGAAAATCCCAGAGTATAAAAAAATTAGATCGTGTTATTTTGGTATTTTGCGCATATCTTGAGTTCTAGAGCTCCGATTGAGGTGATCTTTGTGGCGTTCTTCTCATCTTTTCATAGTCCTCAGTACCTAACTATAACTTTTGTACTTAGTATGATTACAGAAGTTTATTTTTGAATTAACCCATATTTTGATTGGAGAATTGAGAGTTTTTATCAAAAACTTTTCTAAAGAGAATATTTGGGTTTTGAACATCGATTCGGAGTCAGAATTGGCTGAAATTAGTATGGTTGGACTCAAATTGAATGGGTGTTCGGATTTTGTGAATTTTTTCGGGATCCGAGGAGCGGTCTCGGAGGTCGACTTTTGGGTTGATTTTTAGTTTTTTATAAAGATTGAAGCTTTAATATCCGTAATAGTTTCTTATGAGTTTTATTTATGCTTTGAAGTTATTTTGGCTAGATATGGGCCGTCCGGAGGTAATTTCACTCGAGAAGTTCATTTTAGAGTAGCGGTATAACTTCTTTGAGGTAAGTATTGTTAACTAGGGATTTTAGCCTATTATTTCCTCTCTTTTGCTAAGGTTTTAGGTAAAAAATGAGTAAAAGTATTCCTGAAAACTAACTTAATGTGCTTGCTTGCAGGATTTGGTCAAAATGAGGCAAATAAGCCAAAATAAAATCATGAAGGAGTCAAACTTGCACAAATACAAGGCTAAGACTGGAGCACTGAGAGCAGCAGAAAAGCGCGGTCGCGTAAGGATCACCGCTGAGGTGACCACTATTACGCGGTCCGCGAAAGTAGATTCAGAGAGTCTGTATTTTAGCACAAGAACCAACGCTAACCGCGATAGAAAAGCGCGGCCACGAAATCTCTGGCGCGGTCCACGTCCAAATGAAGGACGCTTGAGAGCGCTTGATGAGGTTCAGAGGCTTTGCAACTTGAGCATAAATGAAGGACGCGGTCCACGCCCAAATTATGCGGCCGCGAAGGAAGAGTACGCGAACGCGGTGGTTATTACGATGTCCGCGAAACAAGGCCCAACCCAAATTCAAATATGAAGGAACGCAGACCGCGTTCATTATTACGCGGCCGCGAAAGCTCCAACGCGGACGCGGTCAGAATTACGCGTCCGCGAATCCTCCGCAAGGGCATTTTTGTCCGAAAATTTCAGTTGTGTATAAATAGACCTTTTTGACATTTTAGGTCAAGTTTTATTTTAGAGAGCACTTGAACGGCTGGGTTTTACCTTTTTGAGTAATTTTAGAGTATATTTATCTTCAATCTTTTGATTTTTATCTTGTATTTGAATATTATGGCTTATATTTCATCTTTAACTTTGATTTATGATATTATCATGAGTAGCTAGACCCATAGTTAGGGTTGTGACCCAACACTAGTGTGGGTATTTAATGGGTCTTGAATTTTAGGGCTTAATTATTTATGGGTTAGTGGTATTTGACTTAATTCATGCTTTAATTGTTGAAGTAGTGGTTGCAAACACTGATTCGTGCCTTTATGACTTAGGTTCTTCTTGAGAAAGAGGGACTAAGTCTAGGAAAATTAGGCTGATAAGGAATTGGGGTGAATTCAAGAAATTGATAGCCCCAATTAAAGGGTTAAACCTAGAGATAGTAATACCCGACTTGAGCCAATATCTTTTGCTATGCATGAACACCCATTTGGACTTGAGAAAGCCACATGGGGCAATGTCACTCAAACTACCGAGAGGTAGCACTTATGTGTGATAGTTATATCACTATCTCAATCATAACAAGCTTGCCCTAGATTCTCGATATCCATTAGATACTCACCTAGGCGAAAGTCGCTTCCCTAGTGCCTTTTAATCCTTGAACATTTTCACAAAAATATTGTACTTAGATTACTCTTAGCAATCAATAGTATCAAACTTAGAATAGAATCAATCACAACAATGGCTAGAAGTGCAATTAGAAACAACATGCACATCTGGATTAGTTGGATACCCGACTCCAAACCAAATTGTCTCCCTGTGGAAATCGATCCCAACCTCATCGGGTAAAACTGCATCGACCACTCCTCGCTACTATATAGTGGTGTAGGGTTGAAACCGATCACTTTTTGGCACCATTGCAGGGGGGTTAAACGGTTTTGGCTATCTATCTAGCTAGTTGTATTTACTAACTTTTGTGTGTCAATCATTTTAGGTACCAAATGGCGAATAATGATCCTCTTGGCAATGTTCTTTCAGGGGAGGAAGTAGATGACAATGGTGAGGATGAGGTTCATCTAGTACCTCAAGCCTAAAGAAGGCCGCCAGGACAATGACAAAATTCCAAACCCTCCCCCACCTCCTCCACGGGCAACACACCGGGTGCTTCCCAATTAATGTTATGCAAGTGCAATTGTCCCACCCCGGATTCGGGAGGGCAATTCCCATATTACAAATGTCATGTTGGCCTTATTGGAGCAAAGAGGGTTCTTCACTGGCGCTCCCCACCAGAATGCATATAAACATCTAAAGGGTTTTGTAGACACCTGCTGGGGGAGCAAACAGACGAACGTGTCGGAGGATGCGCTAAGATTGAGACTTTTCCCTTTTTCACTTAGAGGGATAGCTTTGGATTGGCTCGAGAGGCTACCCAACCATTCCATCACCGAGTGGGATGAGTTGGCCAAAACGTTTATAGGCAAGTTTTTCTCACCGGGACATATGGCGGCATTGAGGGATGAGATCTTAGCCTTCAAACAGGAACCTAATGAACCCCCACTTGAAATACGGGAGCGGTATAGAATTATGGTAAATGAATGCCCCAACAATAACATGACTGAAGCAATGATTCAACAGACTTTTTATAGGGGTATCACCACCACCAACAAGTGCGTGGTGAATCAGTTAGCAGGGGGAAATTTCATGAAAATGCCTTATGTCGATGCTTGTGACATACTTGATGAGATGGATGACACATCCTTAGTTTGCAAAAGTCGGACAAATGTTCCTCAACGTGACCCGATCGTGATCCATCTTCACAAGGAACTTCATGACCACGGACGAGCCATAGTAGAGTTGACCACTACTATGAATCAGCTAGCAAAGGCTCAGCTTCAGCAAGTACAGGGGCCTAAGTAAGTTAATGCCATGGAAGGGGTAAATGTCATAGTCAACAAGAGGAGACAGTGTGGTCAGCAAGTGCAAAGCAATCAAGATCAATATGAACAAAGTGGTAGTGGTTACAACCAAGAAGATTCTTATGATGACCAAAGTGAGGAAGTTTTATATGCCAACAACTACCAAGGACAATGGAGCAATGCTCCAACTCAACTATGGAGATCGTAAGGGAACAATCAAAACTGGGCAACCGAGGCCAAGGGAATTAGAACAATGGCAATAAAAACAGCTCGAACAATTGGGGGAACAACAACCAAAACTGGGGGGAATCAAGGAAACAACAATAGCAATTGGAATGGCAACAATAACAACAATTGGGGAGGCAATGAAAATCGGGGGTCGGGCTTACAAAGGCCCTCGATGTATAAACAACCCAACAATGTTCCTCCATATCAATCTCAAGGGTAAAGTTCTTCAAACAATGAGATGGGAGGGATAGAGAGTATGTTCAAACAAAGGTTGGAAAAAATGTCGATTCTGATGCTCAAATAGCCTCCCACACTACTTTTATCCGCAACTTAGAAGTACAAATGGGTATTTCTCAAGCAATGAACACTCTCCCTAAGGGGGCACTACCAAGTGACACGGTAGTAAAACCGAAGGGTGGGAACAATACAGGCCATATTATGACGGTATCCACAAGGAGCGGAAGAGGTGGAGATGCTAGTACCTCCAATCAAAAGAAAGTTGTTAGTGATGATGCTGTGTTGCAAAATGATGATGATCCAATAATTGATGAGCATGTGAATGATGAGAATTTGAATGATGAAGTGAGGATCTGTATTCACGACAATGAGGAGGAGACTCAAAATGATGTGAACCCGTCTAGGGAACACGTGATAGACATATCGAAAACGGTAGTACCGAAAGCCAAGGCTCCTTTTCCAAGACCTCCTCAACCTTATCCTCAAAGACTTGTGAAGAAAAATAATGAAAACCAATTCAAGAATTTTATTGAGATGATGAAAAGCTTATCAATCAATATGCCCTTGGTGGAAGCTCTTGAGCAAATGCCGGGATATACTAAGTTTATGAAGGACTTGATAACTAAAAAGCGATCTATGAATTGTGAGACTATCAAAATGACTCATCAAGTGAGTGCCATAGTGCACTCGATGGCTCCAAAACTTGAATATCCCGACGCCTTTACAATTCCTTGTACCATTGGGAGTGTCGATTTTGCAAAAGCATTGTGTGATTTGGGAGAAAGTATTAATTTGATGCCATACTTCATATTCAAGACATTGGATATTGGGAAACCGAGAGCTACTTCAACGAGATTGCAAATGGAGGATAGACAAATGAAGAGGCCGCTTGGTATTATTGATGATGTTCTTGTCCGGGTCGACAAGTTTATTTTTCCCCCTAATTTTGTGATTCTCGACTGCGAAGTCGACTATGAGGTGCCTATAATATTGGGGAGGCATTTCCTAGAAACAGGGAAGGCATTGGTTAATGTGGAAGCAGGGGAGCTCACCTTCGGGGTGGACGATGAAAAATTTGTACTCCACTTGTGCAAATCAATGAGGCAACCAAATAGTAAGGAAGTTTGCTCTTTTAGGGATCTTGTGACGGAGGTGATAGTTGATGACACGAGTGCCATGACCAATGTGGAAAACCCGATGGAAGCGGTGTTGTTGAACCATGAGGATGATGAAAGGGAAGGTTTGGTCGAATGTTCAAATGCCTTGCAAGGGATGGGATCCTACTCATTTGGGCCCCGTAAACTTTCCTTGGACTTGGAGAACCGGAGGACTTAACCGACAAATCTCTCAATCGAGGAGCCACCAACATTGGAGTTGAAGCCTCTACCTTCACACCTCAGGTATGATTTCTTAGGCCCTTCTTCTACATTACCTGTTATCCTTTCTGCTTGCTTAACCAAAGTGCAGGTAAAATCCACCCTTGCGGTGCTTCAAAGAAGGAAAAAGGCAATCGGATGGACTTTGGCTGAAATTCGGGGCATAAGCCCCGCCTTTTGCATGCATAAAATTATACTTGAGGATGATTCCAAACCCTTCGTGGAGCACCAAAGGAGGTTGAACGAGTCTATGCAAGAGGTCGTCAAGAAGAAAATTATCAAATGGCTTGATACAGGGGTTGTGTATCCTATTTCGGATAGTGCATGGACTTTACCGGTTCAATGTGTGCCGAAAAAATGGGGTATGACTGTGGTGAAAAATGAGAAAAATGGGTTGATCCCCACTAGGACCGTGACCGGATGGAGGGTATGCGTGGATTACCGAAAGTTTAACAAAGTAACCCACAAAGATCATTTTCCATTTCCCTTTCTAGATCAAATGTTGGATAGACTTGCCGGGCGATCCTACTATTGCTTATTGGATGGGTGCTCAGGGCACAACTAGATTCTCATTGACCAGGAAGACCAAGAGAAAACTACCTTCACATGTTCGTATGGAACATTTGCATTCTCACGGATGCTGTTTGGATTGTGTAATGCATCGACTACCTTTCAGTGGTGTATGATGGCAATATTTACGGACATGGTGGAGGACTTCCTCGAAGTGTTCATGTATGATTTTAGTGTTGTGGGGGACTCATTTGAAGAATGCTTGGACAATCTTGACAAAGATTTGGCCCGATGTGAAGAGACAAATCTAGTGCTTAATTGGGAAAAATGACACTTTATGGTCGATGAGGGCATTATCCTCAGCCATAAGATCTCAAAGAACGGAATCGAAGTGGACAAGGCGAAGATCGAAGTGATTTCAAAGCTACCTCCTCCTACTTCCGTCAAGGGAGTTAGGAGCTTTCTTGGGCACGCAGGGTTCTACCGAAGGTTCATCAAAGATTTCTCAAAAGTGCTGAACCCCTTGTGCAAGCTGCTAGAAAAGGATGCAAAGTTTGTGTTCATGAAGAGTGCATGAAAGATTTTGAGCTTCTCAAGTATAAATTGACAACCACTCCCATCATTACCACACCCAACTGGAGCTCATCATTTGAGCTCATGTGCGATGCTAGTGACGTTGCGATAGGGCGGTTTTGGGGAAAAGTATAAACAAGATATTTCATCTGGTTTATTCTACAAGCAAAACGATGAATGAAGCCCAAGTCAATTAAACAGTGAAGGAGAAAGAGTTGCTAGCCATTGTGTTCACCATGGGAAAGTTTAGGCCATATCTCATGGGTGCCAAAGTGATTGTTCACACCGATCACGTGACACTCTGTTACTTGATGACCAAAAAGGACTCGAA
The DNA here is from genome assembly GCA_005239495.1 of Nicotiana undulata. Classification (NCBI taxonomy): domain Eukaryota; kingdom Viridiplantae; phylum Streptophyta; class Magnoliopsida; order Solanales; family Solanaceae; genus Nicotiana; species Nicotiana undulata. Next base: position 32,995 of record ML246989.1, read on the forward strand.
GGCTAGATTGATGAGATGAGTTATTCTGCTTCAAGAATTTGACCTCGAGATCATTGATAGAAAAGGAAGTGAGAATCAGGTAGCAATCCATTTGTCCCGCTTAGAAAAGGAAGGGAGGCCCAAAGATGGTCTCGAAATTAATGATGCATTCCTGGATGAGAAACTCCTCTCCATTTCTTTAAATGGTATGCCTTGGTTCGCGGATGTTGCTAATTTCCTTGTGACCGACATTGTCCCGAGTGGGATATCTTCTAACCAAAGGAAGAAACTCAAACGAGATAGTTTGGATTATTACTGGGATGAGCCCTATTTGTTCAAGATTTGCAATGACAGTGTGATCCGTATATGTGTCACGGAAGAGGAGAAAATGAGTATTCTTGATGCTTGTCATTCCTCGCCCTACGGTGGTCATCATGGTGGGGTGATAACTATTTACAAGGTTCTTAGCTGTGGATTTTATTGGACAACCTTGTATAAAGATGCAAGTGAGCTTGTTAAGAGGTGTGATGAATGCCAGAGAGCTGGGGGAATTTCCAAGAAGGATGAAATGCCTCTCACCACTATTCTTGAAATTGACATTTTTGACGTGTGGGGCATAGACATCATGGGGCCTTTTGTGAGTTCGTGTGGTAAAACTTACATTCTGGTTGCTGTTGATTATGTTTCCAAGTGGGTTGAAGCCGTGGATTTTCCCAATGAGGCACGGAGTGTGGTGGCGTTCTTAAAGAAAAACATCTTCACAAGGTTTGGCACTCCTCGGGTAATCATCAATGATTGGGGTTCTCATTTCTGCAACAAGGCCTTCGACACTTTACTTTCCAAGTATGGTGTCAATCATAAGGTGTCATCCCCTTATCATCCCCAGGCTAGTGGACAAGTTGAGGTCTCCAACAGGGAGATAAAGAGCATATTGTCAAAAACTGTCAATGCAAATAGGACGGATCAGTCAAGGAAACTTGACGATGCTTTGTGGGCTTATAGGACTGCGTACAAGACTCCAATCGGTATGTCTCCGTACCAGTTGGTATTTGGGAAAGCATACCATTTGCCAGTTGAATTAGAGCATAAAGCCATGTGGGCGGTGAATAGGTTAAATCTTGAGTGGGATGTTATAGCCAATCTTCGGGTGGAGCAACTCAATGAACTAGATGAGTTCCGATTTTATGCCTATTCCAGTTCGTCCTTGTATAAGGACAAGATGAAGTACTTGGACGAAAAATATGTCCGGAACAAGGAATTCAAGGAGGGTGATTCGGTTCTTCTCTTCAACTCTCGTTTACAACTGTTTCCGTGAAAGCTCAAGTCAAAATGGGGTGGCCCTTTTGACGTGGTGCACGTGACTCCGTTTGGTGCTCTTGATTTGAAAAACAAATATGGTGAAATCTTTAGAGTTAATGGGCGCCGAGTGAAGCATTACCTGGGCAAGTTTGATGACAGCAATGTGGTGGCCTTGATCAATTTCCAATGATGATGGTAACATGCGTCATGCCGCGACGTTAAATCAGGTGTTTCTTGGGAGGCAACCCATGTGTTTTTCTTTCTTTTTTATTTTCTTCTTAAATTAGGCTTTATTTTTAACTAACTGGTTGTGAGGTTTCTTCAGGAATTGTTTGTGCAGTGTAGGGCTTTTGCTGGAAAAATTTGCCTAAGTGTGGGGAATTACGCGGACCGCGCTCAAACTTTCGCGGTCAGCGACAACTTTTCGGTGGGGCATAAAGTGTCAGCGGACGCGGACTAGAAAAGCCTAGAATATCAACTCTCTAAATTTGTATTCGCTTCCACGCTCGAAATTTTGTGGTCCGCGTTGAACTTACGCAGCCGCGGCCATTTTTTCGCTCTCAAGGGACCAATTTCTGCAATAGCCATGCAAAAAGCTAAAAGCTCGGGCCGCGGTGGAATTACGCGGACCACGCTCAGGTAAGGCGGTGGGTCCCTACAATTTAAGTATAAATAGAAGGTCTTGTAGCGTTTTACCCTTTTCGAACCTCAAACGTTCCACAACATAAAGCAATGTTCATCTTCCTCTACTCTACCTCTAATTCTCATATCATAATCAAGAGCTCATTTCCCACTTAAATTCCACAACTGGTAGGTTCACATCCATGACTTGATTTATTTTTATTTTCTTCCCTCTTTATTTTACTTTTTCTTTTTAATTAGGGTTAATTACTTGCCATGTTCTCAAATTGATGATAATAATTCATGTGGGTACTGTTTAATACCTAATGGGGAATATGGTTATTCACTATGCTTGTTAATTACCTAAATTTGTGCACTAAGTGAAACACTAGGTCTTAAAAAAAATTCAGTGCCAGGCTGGTTTGAATTTCACGGACCGCGGTCCGCGATCATGCTTTTGTAAGAGCTGAATTGGTTATCAGTTCGCGGCCGCTAAGATTTTCCGCGATCCACGGTTGACTTTTTGCGGCCGCGTCCATAATTTCGCGGTCCGCGTTCATGAGCTTCAGAGAGTTTTCCAATTGGTTCTGCAGTCGCGTTTACTTTTACGTGGTCCACGTTTGATTTTCGCAACCTCCCACTATTTTGCGGTCCAAGAAGTCCATCTTCAGAGAGTGGGTAGTCTGATCCCAACTCTTTCGCGGCCATTCTCCTTTTGACGCGGATCGCGTTGGCCTTTCCGCGTCCGCACCTATCTTTTCGCTGTCCGCGGACCCCTTCTTTGAGAAACACTGTGATCATTCCATCTGCTTTCCTTTGATGATTCATTGAACAACGATACTACTTTCACTGATTGTGTATGTAGATAATGGTGCGATCTTGTGGCGGTTCTGAAAAATCACAAGGGAGGGGAGAATCCTCCCGAGGCCGGGGTAGAGGGAAATAGACTGCACATTTAGCACCTCAAAGGGTCATTGGCAAGAAGCGGACCCTTAGTCAACCCACTCCCGACTCATCTGAGACTAGTGAATATGTCCCCTCCCAGGAGATTTCTGAAGGGGAAGCGCACAACCTCAACAAGAGGACCAATCACAACCCTACTGCCTCGTCAATGAATTTACCTTCTTGTCTGAGTCGTCTGATGGCTCCGAAGGAGTTAGACTTCAGCTCCATCTTCTCCGCTTGCGGCAACTACGGCCTCAACAACAATTGCTCCTATAAATCTAGATGAAGAAAATGTCCCATATGACGGGAGAGGTGGTGATTTCCTAGTGGGGGGTTTGGTTAGATCAAGAAATCCCGCAGTATGGTACGATAGATTTGTTTGTGAGAAAGCCTACCACAAGTTTCAGTAATGGTGGCCTCAAAGTTCGCTCACCCTCGAGAGGCAATTCATTGAAAGAGATCCTCTACCCCACAACCCCATTGTGAAGAAACAATTTGATGAAAGAGTAGGGTGGAAATTCTTCACTAGCAAGCTGCCGAAGACCAATGAGTACTTAGTCAAAGAATTCTACGCTAGTGTGGCCCACATCAAAAAGGGAACCTATGTGACTAAGGTACGGAACTGGAAGATCAGATTTGATGGCACGACTCTGAACACATATGTCAGGTTTGATGATTTGGATGAATCCCTATACTTGGAGAATGTGGCATTGGATGAGGCAGCCCATCCATGGCTTGCAGAGGTGATAGCCATCCCCGGGACAATAATGGCTTGGCTTGCACCTAGGGTCCAAATTGCTAGAAACACTCTGAGCTTTGAAGCAAAGGGGTGGTGCACTTCTGTTTGCAGCCAGTTAGATCCATCCCAGCACGACAGTGATATCCTAGTCCCCCGAGCAATCATTGTGGCTTCTATCATGGCGGGGTACCCGATGAATGTGGGAAACATCATGTCCAAAATCATCACCAAAGCTATCGGGAAGGAAGAAAGATCATACCCGTACCCCAACTTCCTCACCATGTATTTAGAGGACCAAGAAGTGGAAAAGAGGGATTTTGACAAAAAGGTGAAGCCAAAAGGCCCTTCTCTTGGTACAACCTTCACGGAGCAGACAACCCCAAGTCCAAAGGCGAAGCCACTACCTTCGTTGGCCAGTCTGAAGAACCAGGGGTAGTGGACACTGGGTTCGAGCCTTCCACGACTGAAGGTTCTTCCGCTGCTATGCCACCTCCGCCATTCGCGCCATCTGTCTCTGCCCCAGTATCTATGCCTTCCTCCTCAGCATACCCTCAGACTGCACTGCGGGTTAATCAGGCTTTATCCAGCATCAACAACTAGATGCAGGTAGCTACATCAAAGCTATCTGCTCTATCCAGTGCAGTCGCAATACAAGTCGCTCCAGCACAGCTTCAGATGCCTCCGTCAGTGGAGGATTTATTGAAGAAGATCCTTGACAACCAAAAGAAAGTTCTAGAGACTCTGGGTACTCATGAGAATGTGATCAAGGAGCTGGGAAAACAGATCAAGAATGTGAAGAAGAATCAAGGGTTGTTAAAGAAGGAGGTAGAGAAGCTCACTTCGGCCGGAGACCTCCCACTTGGTTTATTGATGGAGGAGACTGCCCCAGTAGCCCAGACAGAGTAGGAGGCTGACAGAGAGCCCAAGAGAGGATTTGTTTGTGGTTCCCCAGTCTGAGGACTTGGAGATACAGTTGGAGGACCCAGAGGGACGTGATGAGTCTGTGTAGCATGAGGACCCCACCAGTGTTCCTGACCCCATGCAGACAGAGACCACATAGGGAGTTTTCTTTACTCTCTATCCCTTCCCTGATCTTATTTTTTCTTTTAGCATTGCGGATAATGCTAACTTTTATTTGGGGGTTGGTCGTATTTTCATTTGATGACTGGCGTGTAATAATTCTGATACTATTTTTCTTTATCGTTATTTTCATTTTTCGTTATTTTTTACTTTTGGTATGTGTATAACTTTACCATTCCATGTATATATTCATTCCCTTTTTGTATATATTCGTTTCACTCCCTTATTTTACATATTCATTTTAATTTCCGTAGTTTACTTTATAACTTCTTTTGTAATTTTCCTTAATAGCTTAGCTTCTTATTTCTTTTAGTAGCTTCTTTTTGAATTTTTAGCTTCTTTTTACATTTTTTCGTAATCAATAAGTCTTTGGTTTTCTTAATGTCATGGTCCTTTCCAAAGGTGGTTATTGTGTGGACCGAGTGGCTCTTCCCAACGATGGATGGCGTCACAATCTTCTTAAGGGATTGAGTTTGTTTTTCTTTCTGTTTTGATATATAGTAGTAATGAATAAAAGTGGCTCAAGTAGGCTTCACCTATTACTAACACATTTACTTTCGACCTCATGGTTAGAGACAAGTTGGTTGACGAGATTAGCTATAGTTGTGACCTTTAGACTTTGAGTTGACTAAAAATATCATCAAGTGGTTTCTGTGAGCCATCTGTGATCTTCAATATTATCTAGGGTTATTTTGGGCCCTCGACCCTATTCTCTTTAACAGTCCAGTAGCTTGAGATGTGAGGTATTGAATTGCAATTCCAAGTCCCATGCCAACAAGTCTAAAACTTGCCCTGAATGTTTTTCCAAAAAAATTCTAAGTGTAGCTCGACTTGAGAAGTGATTATAGGATCCCTTTGGTCCCCATTTGAACTGTGAAAACTTCCGTAGCCTACCATTATGATATCCTTAGTCAATCCCTTTTTTTCCAAAGCCATTTTTATTCAATAACCACATTACAGGCCTTCATCCGTTTTATAATGATCCTCTCTTGGCACCCAATCTTTCCTTAGCATTTATGATGAACAATAGGCAAAAACATAAGTTTGGGGGAGAGATGAGGAATTTCAAAGTGATGAAAGGTTCAAAGAACAAAAAGAATTGATGAAAAGGAAAGGCAAGGAAAAGGAAGAAAATCCAAAAAGAAGAATGTCAAAAAGAAAGTAAAGGTTGAAAGGATTCAAAAAGAACAATATTGAAAGGCATGGAATGATGAGAAAAGGAGAAAAATGATTGTCATGAAGAAGAAAGAGTGACAATATGTCGCTCTAGTTCCCGTAAGGAAGAAGAAAATGACTCAAAGAGTCAAGAAAGTATGAGCCAAAATGAGAAAATGGAGTGCTTAAGGAAAGATGATACAATCATAGTTCATTATGTCCTACCTAGATCCCAAAAACCTTCATTACATCCCGCTAAAGCCCTATATGATTTCAAGTTGAGCGAGCTTACATTTAGTGGTGCTTTACATGAGCGGCAAGCTTATGGTACTTTGAGTTAGACTTGTGACATTCTTTCGAGAGTGATGAACGCACTTCTTTACAATCCCTGTTTTGAGTGTACATTCTATAAGGTGAGATTAGCTCATAGAGAGTAGAGGAGGAGGAGTTTGGGATCCACAATGAGCTACGTGAGAGAGAGAGCTTCCTTGATGAATTGAGTAAACTCTTGATGATTTTGTGTCACATTAGAACTATGGAACTCAAGAAGTCATAACATGATGTTGTTGATAATGCATTTTTTTTTAGGGTAATTGTTAGTCCCAATTGATGCTTGATGAAGTCACATTAGGACAACTGAAATTTTCCTTTTATTTTCTTGTGGAGGTGGGAATTACCTTGTTTTCTTGAGGACAAGAAAAAGCTTAAGTTTGGAGGAGTTGATAACTAGGGATTTTAACCTATTATTTCCTCTCTTTTGCATAGGTTTTGGGTCAAAAATACGTAAAGGTATTCCCGAAAACTAACTTAATGTTTCTTGCTTGCAGGGTGTTGTCAAAATGAGGCAAAGAAGCCATAATTAACTCATGACGGAATTAAACTTGCACAAATCCAAGGCTGAGACTTGAGCGCTGAGAGCGGCAGAAAAGCGCAGTCGCATAAGGATTACCACTGAGGCGGCCACAATTATGCGGTCCGCGAAACTAGATTTAGAGAGTCTATTTTTTAGCAAAAGAACCAATGCTGACCGCGATGGAAAAGCACGGCCGCGAAATCTCTGACACGGCCACTGTTGGATTTTCGCTGAGAGCGTACATCAAGGTTCAAAGACTCTACAGTATGGGTTCAAATGAAGAATGCGGCCCGCGTCCAAATTATGCGGCCGCGAACTAATCTTACCCGGATGCAGTTGGAATTTAGCTGAGAGCACTTGATGAGGTTCAGAGGCTTTGCAACTTGAGCATAAATGAAGGACGTGGTCCGCGTCCAAATTACGCGGCCACGAAGGAAGAGTACGCAGACGCGGTAGTTATTACGCTCTCCGAGAAACAAGGCCCAACCCAGGTTCAAATATGAAGGAACGCGGACCGTGTTCATTATTATGCGGCCACAAAAGCTCAAACTCGAACGCGGCCAGAATTACGCGTCCGCAAATCCTCCTTAGGGGTATTTTTGTCCGAAACTTTTAGTTGTGTATAAATAGACCTTTTTGACATTTTTAGGTCAATTTTTGTTTTAGAGAGCACGTGAACGGCTGAGTTTTACCTTTTTGAGTAATTTTAGAGTAGATTTATCTTCAATATTTACATTTTCATCTTGTATTTGAATATTATGGCTTATATTTCATCTTTAACTTTGATTTATGCTATTGTCATGAGTATCTAGATCCATAGCTAGGGTTGTGACCCAACCCTAGTGTGGGTATTTAATGGATCTTGAATTTTAGGGCTTAATTATTTATGGGTTAGTAGTATTTGGCCTAATTCATGCTTTAATTATAGAATTAGTGGTTGCAAACACTGATTTGTGCCTTTATGACTTAGGTTTTTCTTGAGAAAAAGGGACTAAGTCTAGAAAAATTAGGCTAACAAGGAATTGGGGTGAATTCAAGAGATTGATAGCCCCAATTAAAGGGTTAAACCTAGAGATAGTAATACTCGACTTGAGCTAATATCATTTGCTATGCATGAACACCCATTTGGACTTGAGAAAGCCAAATGGGGCAATGCCACTCAAACTACCGAGAGTTATAGAGTCAGCACTTATGTGTGACGGTTATATCACGATCCCCAATCATAACAAGCTTGTCCTAGATTCTCGATACCCATTAGATACTCACCTAGGCGGAAGTCGCTTCCCTAGTGCCTTTTAATCCTTGAAAATCTTCACAAAAATATTGTACATAGATTACTCTTAACATTCAACAGTATCAAACTTAGAATATAATCAATCACAAAAATGGCTAGAAGTGCAATTAGAAACAACACGCACATCTAGATTAGTTAGATACCCGATTCCAAACCAAATTGACTCCCTGTGGAAATCGATCCCGACCTCATCGGGTAAAACTGCATCGACCACTCCTCGCAACTATATAGTGTTGAGGGTTGGAACCGATCTAGTATCTTGCCTAACTTTGTGTGTGGGAACCACCCCTTAGGAATTGAGTCTTTTATACTAACTGTATCATGTAAAGTCCGTGTACGTGAGGTGACGAGTATGTGCCCGTGCTTATTTGTGGAAAATTGACCTTTTAGGTCTCGTAGGTTCTTATGTTCATTAGATATGAAGTTATTTTATTATGTTAAGTTTTCCCATTTAGTAGTTACACATCTAAGTTTTTTAATTGGAATTAATTGCTTCATGTTCCACTCTTATTGCCTATTTGACTCTTGTGTGCCTTAACTGAAGTTGTTGCCTCTTCCACTGCCATGTCATCCTTTCCTAACTTCTTATCTTTATTTGAAATTATTATTATCTCTTCTGTAATTGTTTATCCTTAATTGAGGCCATGATTGTCCTTTTCGTTGCTTATCTTTAATTGTAATTATCGTGCCTCTTTTGTGAGTGCTAAATCCTAAATGAGGTTAGTTATCCTTAATCGTAGTTTTCTTATCCTTATTTGAAATTATTGACTCGTGATATCTCCCTTGTTGTTGAATTGCACTTATGTGGAGGTTATTGTTACACAGTATCTCTTCCTTGTTGATCTATTGCTAGTTGGTATCGTTATTTCTGTTGTGTCTTTCCTTGTGAGTTCGTTTCTTCTGTATCTTTGAGTTCTGGAATTTCTGAGTTGATTTATTTGTCGTACTCTTGTGTGATTTTCATTGTTGTTTTTGTACTTGTTGTTGTGATGCACGAGGTTTCTGTTGTGCGATTGTTATTGTGATGCACGAGGTTTCTGTCGTGTGGATGTTGTGTTGCATGAGGTTTCTGCCGTGTGGAAGTTACTACTAATATTTTCATGCGGCGTGACAAAGCGGGTTATATATGCGGGTTGCGCATATGGAGAGACAAGGTGAAAACATTATTATGCTCGAGTGGCGAGACAAGGCGGGCATTTACTTTATTATTGCGCCCGTGGCGAGACAAGGTGGGCTATGTCGGGGATTAATTGTGATGGTTTGGGGGCATTGTTATTGTTGTTATTTGTTTAGTGGTGTGCCTACTCTGTGTTAGTTATACCGTGTTCATTTCGTGCTGATCGTTCCTTATGTGTCATTCATTGTTTCTATTCTTATTAGTTGGCCTGAAGTGTGATAGAACACTGGCACAAGTATACATATAGTTAACCACCCCTAACGATTCAAGAAAACGGATCCTGATGTTATTGATTATTTTTATACACCCTCGTCTATTTTCCTCTACGTGAGAAGGGTTCTACTGGAACGTGCATCCTCCGTGCAGTTATTGGTTGTAATGAAAGTACAAGATGCCAAGTGTTTAGGGTTCACACATTGGGACCCGTGAATTATGAATATTTTGAGGTTCGGTACCTCGTGGAGATTATTGGATAAAACCTGATATGAAAGTGGTTATTTTCATCAAGTTTCTACCTGCCCTTATTTTAATTGTGTTCACTGGATTTAGATTGTGTTGAGCTTACTCTACTGTGTTATTTCTTGTTGTGTTCCGCTGCTAATTGCTGCTTCTATTTCTTATTACAAGTACCAAATTATTGTTGTCATTATGCATAGCTTCATAGAGATATCGTATTCATTTAGTTCTACACTTATACTCGCTCAGGTTATTTAGTCCATTAGGTGTCTTGACTGTTCCTCGTCACTACTCCATGGAGGTTAGTCTTGATAATTGTTGGGTACCGATGTGGTGTACTCATACTACACTTCTGCATATTTTTGTGCAGATCCAGGTATATCGGAGTCAGTCGATCACTTGTTAGCAGTACGGATTTTGCTGTGGAGACTCAAAGTAAACTTGTTGCTGTGTTCACGGGCTTCAGAGTCACTTTCTGATGTTGTATTTATACTTTTTTTCTTATTCCGAAACAACTGTATTTAGAGGTTTATCTAGCAAACTCAATAGAGCTTATGACTTGTACCACCGGTATTGAGATTTGTAATTTGTAAAGAGTTTTCTATTTTGAAATTGTCAGATGTTGGTTAAATATTGTTGCTATTTCAGCTAATATAGGTTGACCTAGTCCCTAAGACCAGGTGCCATCACGACACCCAACAGAGGAAATTTGGGCCGTGACACTTATCTACATTAGAAATTAGGACTTAATTGTAATCATTAAATACACAACTGTAAGTGTAATAACTGCCTTCCAAAGTTCGAAAAGTCATTTGAGAATCTAATAGCGTAAAATTCTTGACATTATCAGTGAATATTGGTTAAATTACATTTATGGTGTAAAAAATTCATTATGCAAGTAGTATATATAACTTACATCTAAATTTAGGAACCTTTCTAACATTTTCAAAATTTTGATTCCTTAGAAATACTTTACAACAGAATGGTTGTTATACGGACTAGGCTAGTTAAAAACTCCCATATCTAAAAGATGAGAGTAGTAGATATGGGGATGTTGAGATGGATATGCGGGCATATCGGGATTAATAATATTAGGAATGAAGATATTAGGGCCAAGGTAGTAGTAGCTTTGGTGGAGAACAAGATGCGGAAGGCGAGGCTTAAATGGTTCGGGCATATCATGAGGAGGAGAGAAAATTCCTCAGTGAGGAGGTACGATAGGTTGGCCGTAGTGAATTTGCAGAGAGTCAGAGGTAGTCCAAAGAAATATTGGGAGAGGTGATTAGATAAGATATAACGTTGATTCAGCTTACCATGGACATAACCCTTGATAGAAGGTGTGGAGATCGAGAATTAACGTAAAAGGCTAGTAGGTAGTCGAGAGTGTTTGTCTTCCAGTAGTATTAGTGTTGCTCTTGTGTTATATTATTATTAGATTTCTAGTACTATTGTATACGGGTAAAATCGAGCCCACTGAGCACCTCGGTTTCCTGGTGAGGCAAATGAAGCAGGAATGTGACCGTAAGGAATCAGAGTTAGAGCAAGGAGCCCCTCATATTGGGGCTCGAGCAAAGCGCATGCCCTCGGGAGCATTAGGACCACGTTCTTCAGGTCCTGTTCGAGCCTCAAAACTTTCAGAGCATTACTAAACAGCTACGCACAACTAACAAATGGACGTGATGTCCGTGCCTAACCGGATATCACGGCGTGAATCTCGGCCCGTAGCAGAGAATCAGTGATTTGCGAAACATAAGATTTTTATCTTTCTTTGGATTGTACTTAGGGTAAAACTCTCCTACTATATAAAGGGGAAACCTTATTATTCATAGGATACATTGTAAAACGCATACCAAGGCAATCTACTTCTATTCTTTGTGTTTCTAAAAGTTATTCAAAGTTCTTATTTTTGTTCATAAGTGCAAGCTCGGAATCGAATGCATGTTCCTCGTTGAGACATTAACCAAGCTCGGGATTACTCTTATCATTAGTTTGGCCATTTATTACGTTATTCATTTGTTTAATCTAACGTCATTAATCACCTGTATTGAATTCATTCACATATCTTTAAAACCACGTATAAATTTAATTGTTATACATTTCCAAGGGTAAACAGTTTGGCGCCCACCGTCAGGCTAGGGATAATAGTGGTAATTTGATACAAATTTCCATAACTCACCCTATTTTACACTTGGTTCTTTAAGATTTTGATTTCAGGTCAAATTAAAATGTCAAACTCTAAATCTTCTCACTTGAACGTTGATGTTGAGTAGTGCCTCCTATTGACCCCAACGGGTTTCCGGTCATGGACCCAATCGATGCCAACTCACATATGGCCATCGACGCAAACGTGTTTACCGACTCCAAAAATAGCGTTCGCGGATGAGCTCAATTGATAGCCGTACGCACGATGGCGAAGGCAATGGGATCAATTTACGGGTGATCTTCAGAATGTTACAAGCTCAACAAGCAGAGATAGCCTAGTTGTAGAACCAAAGCCATGCTCCCAGTAGAGTTGATCCCGAACCATCCCGGTAGAACATCCGAAGAAATGAACCAACCACAGAATGGTCGGGTGAAGTTGAACCAGGGACCAACCCCGAAATAATAAAGATGCTTGAGGAACTGACAAAGCGGGTGGAATCGGGGGGAAAAGAAGATCAAAGCCAACAACAAAAAAGTGGGGACCTGCCTCCGGTTGCGGACAACTACGTCGTTCAGGCATTTACTCAAGGACTCAACCCCAGAACTTTTTGTCTTCGCAACAACTAGAACAGAACTCGATAGAGTACCCAACGGTAACTTGGGCTGACGTTCATAACAGGTACCAATCGAATATTAGAGTCGAGGATGATCAGCTCGGGACCCCCACTGGGATCGTATATACCATCAGTCTAAAAGAGTTGTCGATCATTACCGAGACCAAACAGAGATCGGTATCAACCGTATAGCGGAGAACGAAGGGGCAGCAGATCCTGACGTAACCTGCAAGGAATGAAAAGAGAAAAAATGGAGTTCATAATAGTCAGGGACTCATGAGCGAAAATGGTTTCCACAGACCCCTCGGGGCCAGGGAGGCACCAAGGTTATCGGAATACAACTTCAGCGTCGATGTTGTCGGCATCGTATATGCCATTGGACACATCGAAGATACCAAGTGGCCTCGTCCGTTGCAGTCTGATCCTACCCAAAGAGACCCCAATAACGGGCTCCTCCGAGAATTTCTGAGTGATCGAGTCAAAAATCACTTACGGAATAGGGACTCCAACAAACAGACTGAACAAGAGGAACCTCAGCACGTCATCAACGTGATCATTTGTGGAGTCGACGTCCCTCAGGGGCCAATGCTGAAGCGACTAAGGTGTCCATCACAAGGGAAAATCGAACCCGAGATTACATACTGGTGGGGACCATCTTTTTAACGAAGAGGATGCTGAAGACATCGCACAGCCATATAACGATGCACTTGTAATATTTGTACTCAAAATTAAATCTTGAGTTAAGCGTGTGTTAATTGATCCAGGTAGCTTGACCAATATTATCAGATCGAGGGTCGTAGAGCAGCTGGGTCTACCAGATCATATAGTGCCTACAGTTCGAGATTTAAAAGGATTCAACATGGCATGTGAAACTACTAATGGGAGATAACCATGCCAGTGAACACCGCCGGAACCATTTAAGAAATGAAGTTATACGTGATCGAAGGGGATATGAGATATAATGCTTTATTCGGAAGGTCATGAATTCACAACATGAGGGAAATACCCTTCTACACCAGGTATTGAAGCTCCCCACACCAGGAGGAAGACAGTTTGTGGAGAGCGGCCGGCCGCAAAAGAAAAATTCGCAGTCGATGAGGTGATCTCAATATCCGCACTCTAAAAATTAAGAAACCCCGATTTGGTTAGAAAGAAAAAAACAAATAGCAATCATTGACACCGTCACTGACCGAACTAGAGAAGAAAAAAGCAAGCGAGGATGATGATTACAGAATTCCTAGATCGTTCATCGCCCCTGACGATTCCGATGCCACCAAATCAATAGTTGAGGAGCTAGAGCAAGTCATACCGAACGAACATTTGCCCGATCGAAAGGTATACCTGGGCACGGGGTTAACTCCTGAGCTTAGAAAAAAAACTCATTAAATTCCTTATAACTAACGTGGATTGTTTTGCCTGGTCACACTAGATATGACACGGATCCCTCCAGAAGTAACCACTCATAAGCTAAGATTAGATTCGAGTTCCACCCGTTAAACAGAAAAGGAGGCCTCATTCCGAAATCAAGCATGTGTTCATCAAAGACAAGGTATCCAAACTCCTTAGAATAGGTTCCATTAGTAAAGTTAAGTACCTGGATAGGTTGGCTAACGTAGTAGTAGTGCCTAAAAAAGGAAATAAATTAAGAATGTGCATAGATTACAAAGACTTGAACAAGGCGTTCCCCAAGGATTCTTTCCTTTGCCTAACATCGATCGCATGATCGATGCAAAGGCCGGGCACGAGATACTCAGCTTTCTCGACGCCTACTCTTGGTACAACCAAATTCAGATGGACCCGGTCGATCAAGAAAAAACTTCATTCATCACTAAATTTGGCACCTATTGTTATAACGTAATGTCGTTGGGACTATAAAACGTCGGTGCCACTTATCAACGCCTAGTAAATCGGATGTTCGAAGAACAAATAGGAAAATCAATGGAGGTTTACATTGATAACATGTTAGTTAAGTCCTTGCGAGCAGGGGACTATTTGGAACATTTACAGGAAACCTTCAACATACTGAAGAAACACAATATGAAGCTGAACCCAGAAAAATGCGCATTCGGAAGTTCCTTGGATTCATGGTGTCCGACCGAGAGATTGAAATCAATCCCGACAAAATTAAATCTATAGAAGACATCATCATGGTGGACAATGTCAAGGCCGTTCAGAGGCTAACCAGGCGCATAACCGCCCTGAGCCGGTTTATATTAAGGTCCTCCGACAAGAGCTATCGGTTCTTCTCATTATTGAAGAGGAAGAATAGATTTTCGTGGACCCCGGAATTCCAGCAAGCTTTGGAAGAACTCAAACGTTTCCTTTCGAGTCCACTCTTATATCATATTTCGAAGGCAGACGAGCAACAATACATGTACTTAGCGGTATCCGAGATAGCGATAAGCGGAAACTTAGTACGAGAATAAGAAGGTACATAATTTCCTATCTATTTTCTTAGCAGGACTCTAGGCAAGGCCGAAACAAAGGACCCTCACCTAGAGAAATTGGCACTCGCTTTGTTAAGCGCCTCCAAAAAGTTAAAGCCATATTTCAATGCCATCCCATTTATCTCGTAGCTTCTTAACCACTAAGGAACATAATGCACAAAACCGAGCTCTCGGGACGATTAGCCAAATAGGCCATAGAAATTAGCGGGTACGATATCGAATATCGACCCCGAACCACCATCGAATCTCAAATTTTGGCAGACTTCGTGGACGACTTCACGACGGCCTTAATACCCGAAGTCGAAAAAGGAATTTTTGTTAACCTTGGGGACTTCCTCGAGAATCTGGTCCCTCTTTACGGACGGTGCCTCGAACGCAAACGGGTTCAGACTCGGAATCATGTTGAATCCGCATACGGGTAACGTAGTTAGGCAATCTATTAGAATTGTGAAAATGACTAAAAATGAGGTCGAGTATGAGGCCATGATTGCAGGTCTCGAATTGGCTAAATACCTGGGGGGCGAAGTGGTCGAAGCTAAGTGTGACTCCTTCCATGTGGTAAATCAAGTCAACAGGACATCCGAAGTAATAGAGGAATAAATGCTAAGGTTCTTGGACAAGTTACATGTAATGTTGCATCGATTCATGGAATGTACCTTAAAGCACATACCCCGAGATCAAAATAGCGAAGCCGATACTATGTCTAACTTGGGGTCGTCTGTTGATGAAAATGAATTCAGATCGGGAACAGTCGTACAACTCATGAAATCAGTAGTAGAAGAAGTCCATGGCGAGATAAACTCAACGAGTTTAACTTGGGATAGATTACTTGAATATTGGGATGTTTCCCTCGGATCCTAAAGAATCGAGATCTCCGCACACGATGGCAGCCGAGTTTAGCCTGTCCGAAGGTACTCTATCCAGAAGAACGTTCGATGGCCCACTCGCCATAAGCTTGAGGCCAGAAAACACTAAATGTGTTTTGTGGGAAGTTCACGAAAGCACATGCGAAAACCATTCGGGGGCAGAATCTTTGGTTCGTAATATAATCAGAGCCGGCTATTACTGGATCGACATGGAGAAAGATGCGAGGGACTTTTTACGGAGATGCGATAGGTTTCAGAGGCATGAACCAATGATCCATCAACCTAGAGAGCTTCTACATTCGGTCTTGTCACCTTGGCGGTTCATGAAATGTGGAATGGACATTGTCGGTCCCCTGCCATAGGCACTTGGTAAGGCTAAATTTATATTGATTATGAATGACAATTTTTCTAAATGGGATGAAGCTCAAGCGTTCAAGAAGGTCTGGGGAAAATAAGTCATCGACTTCATTTGGGACCACATGATATGCCGATTCAGAATACCAGCCAAGATAGTTTGTCATAATGGTAAGCAATTCATCGACAACAAGGTAAGCAAATATTTCAAGGACCATAAGATCAAAAAGATCTTGTCAACACCCTATCACCCTAGTGGGAACGGATAAGCGGAGTCTACAAACAAGACCATACTTCAAAACCTTAATAAAAGGTTGACCGATGCCAAAGGGAAATGGAAGGAAATTCTACCCGAAGTCTTATGGGCATACTGTACCACCTCAAAATCTAGTACCGGGGCTACTCCATCTTTGTCGGTCTACAGTGCCGAAGCACTAATATCGGTTGAGGTGGGACACCTGAGCCTAAGGTTCTGATATGTGACCGAAGAATCAAAAGGTAAGTTCATGAGCACAAGCATGGGACTATTGGATGAGACGCGTGAGGTCGTCCTAGTCCGGTTGGACGCCCAGGAACAACGAATAGAAAGACCCAAAACCGAAAAGTAACACCGCACACCCGAAACCGGAACGAACGAAAGCTGGGATGGAATTGGGAAGGAACATATCAAGTCATTGGGATTACCGGTAAAATTTCATACAAACTCGAAGCAGGAAACGGTGCACAGCTACCGAACAACTAGAACTTCACACACTTAAAATGATACTACTGCTAAGGTACAATCTCATTCACCTTTTTTACGAATCAGACTAACACTTGCAGGTAACAACCAAAGGAGAATGTGGTTGTTAAGTCTGAAAGCACGCGTTGAACTCTTTTCTCCTTAAACCGGCTTTTTCCCAAATGAGTTTACCGATAATGTTTTTAACGAAGAAACAGTAAAACGTGCTAGCTTACGATCGAAGACCGATTTTAAATCGGAGTCAATGGTCGCATCAACAGTATCCGAGCCCTCTCGAGTTCGTCCTCAAATACTGGGGGCCATCACCCTCAGGTCAAGTTTTTAGAAAGGCAAGAAGGATACTTTATGCTTAAACAGTCTAGGCTCGGTGGTTAGAATTTATTATAAGGGCCAAACGGTCGAGTGAATAGTGCCCGCGTAGGCCACCTTAGCCATAATACGAGCTTTCACACGCTTACAATCATGTACGTTACACACAGAAATGAAAGAACGTTTCTACCTTGCTAATACACAATTCTACTTCTTAAAAGTATTGAGCCTAAGGTCTATTCCTACCCGGCGACTATCGATCACAAGGGCCACCCTTATCCGAGCTCAAAGGGTTACACCTATTCGGGGATTGTCGTCCGAAAATAAAAAATTCAGGCGGCTCGGGTTATCGAACCCGGAGGCACAAAACCTATTAGGTAGTGCCTAAACCTAAACATCCTCAAAAATGTTTCGGAGACATCCGAAGCCCGTAATGAAAACATAAGGCCTTCAACAAAATTCTAAAATTGTTCAAAGGTTACCCTCGGCAAAGGCATAATCTAAAAATATTTAAGCAAGCATATTGGGGAAATTTCCTGTCACTTCGAGATTTCACAAGTTTCGAGCAAAAAATTCATCGAGGACAGGTTTTGTTCGGACCTCCGAAAAATAACTTATCACTACGTTCGATTTTGTGCTAAGGCATTATAAATATTTGCAATAGTAAAAAGATGCTAAGATAATAAACTTGAAAATTTTCAAAAGGGTTTATATTCCGGAGTACCTTTGCAAAGGCCCAACAAAAATGGCCTCAACAACCGGAGTCCACACTCGGGAAGGTCCATATAATCGATCCCTTACGACCGGAGTCCACACTCGGAGTACGGAACTGATTGATCAATTTTGGTCTCGAGCTCGCCCTGCCAGCTTCCAAGTATGTGTCCTTCTTGTGAATTTCCAAGTCGGCCAGCCTGGAGAAGTCTTCCAAAGCAAACGAGTTCACACTATCGAAAAAGGAGTGAAGGGGATCGTCCGCACCATGGACCCCCTTGGACTTCTCCTTCCTCGCTTGGGCCTCCTCAAGCATGGACTATGTGTAGGAGGCCGTCCACGAGATCTCAATTACAGCGGGCACTTCCTTTCGACCGGAGCCAGCATCCTGGGGAGTTACACCCCAGGTGTCCATGTTGGTCTTTTTAGTTGGAGTGGGATCGATCTCACGAGTCTCCCTTTCGGATGCATCCGAGTCCCCGGGATAGGTTGTCCCCTAGGTAAAAAAAATTGATTCATCCTCCGACTAGTACCTAAGCCAGAGAAGAGAGTTAGAATCCGTCACCTGAGAATTGGAGCCCCTCCTAGGCTTGCGGAGCACCCTTTTCTTTGGTTTCTTCACTTCTGAGCCCGGGGAGCCCGAGGGTTTTCTCTTCCTCTTCTTCTATCCCTATGTGACAACAATGAAGGGATCAACATACGGGGGCACATCCTCATGCCTAAGTTTGGTGGTCTTAGGCAAACATTTGATAACAAAAGGGAAGAGGAGTGAATATAATAAAAGATAGAAACATAGTATTGGATACTCAGAAAGAGGCCTTACCATGAGAACGGGCCTCCCATCAGCCCTTCGAGAGTCTACGCCATGTGCGCTCAAAGTACGACATCTGAGTACAGATGCCCTCGATCCATTCCTTTATCCGAGGAATCCCATTCGGAACATGGACGGTAGTTGCGCAACCACAAGCATGAATGAGAAGATAGAAATTGAAGAAAAAGAATTTTGATGTTTTGAGGGGAATCAAATCCTCGGTTTTCACTCGGACAAAGCGTCACTCCCAGCCCCGGTCTCGGTCTTTTTCGATACTCGAAAAGGAAGCCTTGCTGGCCCGATGAGTAAGCTTGATCAGTCCCCTCGTAGCATTCGGGGATTATATAATCGGAGCAGGTGGTCAATCGTGAACTGACGAGACTCGGTCTTGTTCACGAAGTTGCGGAGGAGGATCACGATACTCCACAACGATGGATGGATTTTCCCGAGGCACACCTCATACGTCTTGCAAAAGTCTAGAACGATCAGGTCCATTGGGCCCAGTGTGAAGGGATAAGTGTAAGCACTTACGTACCCCTCCACGTGGGTAGTAACGACGTCCTTGAGCCCTAGGACTACTACGTTCTTTCCTTCCCAATTGCAGTCCATACGAACTATGGGAAGAACATCTTCAATCACGAAATATATGTACCTTGAGACTCCTTCACCCCGGTCCTGTTTGCGCGAAGGCTTCTCCACTTTAAAGTCATCTACAATTGAGCAGCCCTCAAGAATTAAAGCTTTCAAGGGAGGCTCGGCGGCCGGTTCGTTAGCAACCATAAGGGGGCCTTTTCGAGGGAGACCACTTCAGGGGAAATCAGCTCAGTACCAGCTGCCAGTTGAGAAGATGAAGAGGCAACTTGTTGAGGAACAATTTTCGATGTTTTGGCCATTGTTATCTGGTGGAGTGTGTTGCAAATTTGGGGAAAGAATGCAAAGTTTTGGAAAAACATTTTGAAGATGAAGAACATAGTATGAAGATTTGAAGAGAATCTGGAGATTACTATGAAAATTGAAGAACCATAATGAAGATATGAAGATTTGAAGAAGGTTTGATAATGGGTGGAAAGCTCGAAGGTAGTAATTTAGTCGAAAAGTAGAAAAAAAACAAAGGGAGGAAACTTTTATAGGGAAACAACCGACGTTTCGCATTTGGGGGCAACCCGCCAATGAGCGACAGATGTCCGAAGTCAGAACGACGTGACCGACGGGACGTTTCGGCTCCCTCGTCATAACGTACAAAGGAAGGAACCAGAGTCATCTGTCATTTCCCATCGTTTCAGCAAGCCTCTTCTCTGAGAAACGAGGGGACTATTTGTATACGGGTAAAACCGAGCCCACATAGCACTCAGGTTTCCCGGTGAGGCAAATGGAGCAGGAACGTGACCGTAAGGAATCAGAGTTAGAGCAAGGAGCCCCTAATATCGGGGCTCAAGCAAAACACCTGCCCTCGGGAGCATTAGGACCACGTCCTCTGCCGGTTCGAGACTTGGACTTTAGAGAGCATTACCAAACAGTTGCACACGACTAACAAATGGACGTGATGTCCGTGCCCAACCAGATATCACGACGTGAATCTCGACCCAGCAGAGAATTAGTGATTAGCGAAACAGAAGATTTTTACCATTTTTAGGATTGTACTTAGGGTAAAACACTCCTACTATATAAAGGGGGAAGCTTATTATTCATAGGATACATTCTAACACACATACCAATGCAATTTACTTCTATTCACTTTGTTTCTAAAAGTTATTCAAAGTACTTATCTTTGTTCATAAGTTCCTCATAAGTGCAAGTTCGGAACTGAAGGCATGTTCCTCGTTGAGCCATTAACCGAGCTCAGGATCACTCTTATCATTAGTTTGCCCATTTATTATGTCTTTCATTTGCTTAATCTAATGTCATTAATCACTTATATTGAATTAATCCACGTATCCTTAAAAGCGCGTATAAATTCAATTGTTATCCATTTTCAAGGGTAACAACTATGTTTTGTTCCTTTCGCTTATTTTCTTATTATCTAGTTGTTGTTACTGCTTGTGCTACTGCTTTATTTTTAACTTTTCTTGAGCCGAGAGTCTATCGGAAACAACCTCTCTACTTTTTAGGTAGGAATTTAGGTCTGCGTACACACTACCCTCCTCAGATCCCATTTGTGGGAATATACCGGATTTTGTTCGTTGTTATTGTTGATTCCTCAGAAAGACCTGCCTAGTAAAATAAAATTCATACGCTTAAAATAGGAATGTCATAACTATGCTAATCCTATGGGCCACATAGTTAGAAAATATAATTAGGACGTTTGGACAACTTATCCTAAAAAAATAGTTGCAGACACATCGAACATCTATACTAGGGGATTAATGAATCAATATAGTACAAGTAATAAACGGGATAAAAGTCGTGGTGGAAGTGAGCTGCGCAGATAATTGGTTACTTCTCTTCTGACTTTTATTGACAAGTTTGCCAACTACGCTGCCTATAGGCTCTGGAATAAATATTTTCTACCGTCATGAAAACCTTGCAATACATATGCTTTTTGTCTTTGTTTTTGCTACGTGTCATGCCAATTTGTCCTAGTTTAAACTGACGGCATATATAATAAGTGTGATAGCTTACTATTGTTATGGTTTGTATGGTTCAAATTAGCAAGTTTATCGTACATGAATCTTTTTGTAAATAACTCTCATTCGTACATGTATATTTATTGTTATGCGACTTGCAGGGTTGATTGGTGTGATTTCAGGAGAGTTTTCGTGTTATTTGGAACATTTAGTCCTTTGGTTGAAGGTTCGGAGTTTGACTTTTGTGTAGACGACTTCGGAATGGTATTTTGATGGAACTAATAGCTTTGTACGATGGCTTTGGACTTAGGCGTATGTACGGATGTGAATATGGAAGTCCGTAGGTTGATTTGACTTGAATTGACCAAAATTGAAAAGTTGAAAGTTTGGAAAGTTGATAGGTTTGACCGAGGGTTTGACTTTATTGATATCGGGCTCGGATTGTGATTCTGGGAGTTTGTAGAGGTCCTTTGTGTCATTTGGGACTTGCTTGCAAAATTTCAGGTCATTAAAAATTGTTTAGGCTTGTTCAACGCAAGTTATGAATTTGGAAATGTTCATTAGTTCATTAGGCTTGAATTGAAACGTGATTCCTAGTTTTGATGTTGTTGTTGTAATTTGAGACCTTGGGATTGATTGGTATGTTTGGACGAGGTCCCGAGGGCGTCGGGCCTATTTTGGGTTGAGTTCAGGTCAATTGGGGACTTAGAGGATTGGTGGAAGTCTGCTCATATCCAGTGTTTTCGCTCGGTCGTGTGTGCGGCGCCGCAGATGCTGCTTGTTGGCTGTGTGTGTGGCGCCGCAGATGCGGCTTGTTGGCCGCAGATGCGATGTTTGACTGGGAAAGGTGGGTCCTCAGGTGTGGACGGGGAAGTGCAGACGTGGATCCGCAGAAGCGGAATATCTCCACATAAGTGGATTTGAGCTGGGTGAGTAGGGACCGCAGGTGCGATGCTTTGTCCGTAGAGTGAAAGCGCAGGTGAGCATTTAGGTCCATAGAAGCAGAATTTTTGGGCTTTAAGTGAGGCCGCATCTACGTACCTTTTCCGCATATGCGACAGAAGGGTCGGAGAAGCGAACCCTGGGCAGAATATAACTTGGTCGAGGGTTTTATTTATTTATCACACTTTGAGTTAGAGAGATCGGTTTTGGGTAATTTTGGTGGAGATTTTCACGATTTGGATTGAGGTAAGTATTTTTTACTCGTATTTATTTTTATTTCATGATTTCGACCTTGATTTTAGTGTTTGATTAGTGATTTGAATTGAAGAAAATGGAGATTTTGGTTTAAAAAAATTCTATAATATTAATTGATAATTTAAAGGCCGTTTTTAGGTCGGAATTGGATGATTTAGGTATGGTTGAACTCGTATTGGAATGGGTGTTTGGAATTTATCAGTTTGGTCAAGTTCCGAGGTGCGGGCCCGAGGTTGACATTTTGAGTTGACTTTTTATTTTTCATTGAAGATCGAATCTTTGTTATCCAGAATTGCTTCCTCCACACCCCCCCCCCCCCCCCCCCCCCACCTGTTG
>ML246989.1:55712-72695 GCA_005239495.1 Nicotiana undulata
AATTTCTTCCCCCCCCCCCCCCCCCCCCCCGACTTTTATTTGTGATATTAAGTTATTTTGGCTAGATTAGAGCCGTGAATTTGCGCGGGAAGGGATTGTTAGTAGACTGATTTAGCTTGTTTGAGGTAAGCATCTTGCATATACTTGTATGGAAGAACTTCCCCGTAGGATTTGGTTTGTTTGCATCATATTACTATGTGAGCAACATGTACGTAAGGTGACGAGTGTGTACACAAACGTATATGTGTTGGTTTTAACCGGAATAGATCGTAGGCTATTAATATGCTTTAATGTGGTAATAAACTTTACATGAACTTGTGAAATCATTTTTTGATTATTTTATTATGCTCATTTCATTGACATATCCATATAAATGCCTTATTTATTGAACATCCCCCCTTCTATGATTATTTGTTATGTCCTTGTGCATGGCTATTGAAAGTTACGAACTTACACATTGATGATACTTTGTTGTTATTGTTGTGATATTGTGGCACTTGGAATTATTATTTTGTGGTACAGTGGCACTTGTAGACATGTTGAGCAGATTGATTGGGAGAGTCGGCATGAGGTTTTGACGTGCGATTTCTTTGTCAATGGTTGTGCGCGTGGGGAGAAATAAGGGTGGTGTTATCTCGGGCTTCCCATGTGACGTAATAAGGGTGGCTATAAGCGCATAGTGCTAAACAAGGGTGGAATATCACTTTATGTGTACATTCAGCGTAATAAGGGTGGCTTTGATGATGTTATGTGATTTTTGTTAGTAATCTGTATTTGTAAAATAATTCTGGAGAAAATAAAATAACATAAACAGAAATGTAAATGAAATAAAAAAACCAATTCGAGCCCACTGAATTCACAGTATTTCCTTAAAGAATTTAATCCCCTCCTAGTACCCAAGGTTATGGATTATTTCCTCTCAGGATAGAACGAATTACACACTGGTGTAGTGGACTTCAAACTCCAGTGTTTCAGCGAACACAAAGTTCGGTTGCAAATCACACTTACTGTTGTTTTCTTTGAAGTTAAAAGATGCAGAAGAAACGAGGAGAACTCAGAAATTAGTATGTAAAATCTGAGAGAATGGACTTGTATTTATAGCCAAAGTTGGGCTAAACTCTAAAGAGGTGTAACTCTTCAGAATGGTTATTTTTGCAAAACGGCCATAGAATAAATGCCATGACATAATTGGCTATTAACTCTACAATAAAGAGGGAAAATTGAAGGGTAGTTAATTTTTTGTTACAAAACAGAAAACTGGATATTGGATAACTGAAATGAATTTAATATTAATATTTATTTTAATATTAATATTTTGTTATTAAACCAAATATTTAATAACATTTCTGTTAATATTTATTATTAAAAAATAAATTTGGTCAAATTAATCAATCAATCGATCATTTGACAAAATCCAAATCCGAATTCGAATCTGAATCCGAAGCCGAATCCGAAGCCAAAGCCGAAGCCAAGGGCGAGGCCGAGCCGAGCCGACAATCCCCACATGAATGGGGAATGGCCATATCACGGAAGTATGCATGAAAAATTGTGTGATTCGCAAGCAAGGATTAATTGCATCCGGATAAGTAGGTTTCCCTTTGAACTTTCCGTAGTGAACTTATGTCGGATATACTCGATCAATAGGTATATTTGATATCTTTGAACCGTAGAACTTTGGTGTATACCTAGACAACCACAAGTGACACAACCAACCCTTAACCGTTTTTGGTTCTCATTGTTGTGTTCGTTTCAGCCATGAACACCGCCTGGTTTCATAAGTGCATAGAGAATTGGCCTTGCAAAATTCTCCTTGAAGCGGCTAACACTTCACACTTACATAGGTGATTCCTAAACGTGTCATCCCGTAGGATACACTATTTTGATATACCCCGTATCATATTTAGAATCATTAAAAAGCCTTAATAGTTTATCCTTGGTACTGAACATTGTCTCATCACGAGAATGGACCAAAAGTTTAGTTGACAATGTTGAACCGTCATTAATGACTTTGTTTGATCTCCTTGAACCTAGATCTTGGGATCTCCAGTCTTCTAGGTAGAGTTACCGCCACTATGACTTGTTCTAGGCCATAGTCCCATTCCCCTTGATGATTTCTCAACTACATCTCTAGTTAGGCCTTTTGTAAGTGGATCCGACACATTGTCACTTAACTTTACATAGTCAATCGTGATAATTCCTCTAGAGAGTAATTGCCTAACGGTTTTATGTCATCGTCGTATATGACGAGATTTACCGTTATACCTAACGCTCCCATCCCTTCCAATTGCCGCTTGACTATCACAATGTATTCATATTGGTGCCAACGGTTTGGGCCAGAATGGAATATCTTCTAAGAAATTCTGGAGCCATTCAGCTTCTTCACTGGCTTTTTCTAAGGATGTGAACTCAACCTCCATTGTAGAGTGGGCAATACAAGTTTGTATGGACGACTTCCACGATACCTCTCTTCCACCAATAGCGAATACATATCCACTTGTGGATTTGAAATCAGTTGATCCGGTGATCCAATTTGCATCATAGTATCCTTCAATTACCGCAGGATATTTACTGTAGTGAAAAGCAAAGTCCTGGGTATGTACTAAATACCCCAAAACTCGTTTCATGGCCATCCAATGAGATTGACCTGGATTGCTCGTATATCGACTCAATTTACTTATAGCACAAGCTATATCTGGTCGTGTACAATTCATGATGTACATTAAACATCCTAACACACNCGTGTACAATTCATGATGTACATTAAGCAACCCAACACACGAGCATAATCCAATTGTGATATGCTTTGGCCTTTGTTCTTTGCTAATGCAAGATTCACGTCAATTGGAGTCTTTGCAACTTTAAAGCCCAAGTGCTTGAATGTTTGAAGTACAGTCTTAATATAATGAGATTGTGATAATGCCAGACCTTGATAAGTCTTATGGATCTTAATTCCCAGAATTAAATCAGCAACTCCCAAGTCTTTCATATCAAACCTGCCAGTTAGCATGCGCTTAGTCGCATTTATGTTGGCAATGTCATTACTCATTATCAGCATATCATCCACATATAACCAAACAATGACTATGTGATTTGGAACATATTTAATGTACACACATTTATCACATTCATTTATTTTAAAACCATTTGACAACATTGTTTGGTCAAATTTCGCATGCCATTGTTTGGGTGCTTGTTTTAGTCCGTAAAGGGACTTAACAAGTCTACATACCTTCTTTTCTTTACCTGGAACCGCAAACTCTTCAGGCTATTCCATGTAGATTTCTTCCTCCAACTCTCCATTTTAGAAGGCCGTCTTAAAATCCATTTGATGAATTTCAAGACCATAAACTGCAACTAATGCTACCAACGTTCTTATGGACGTAATTCTTGTAACTGGAGAGTATGTATCGAAATAGTCAAGACATACTCGTTGTCTATATCCTTTGACCACAAGTCTTGCCTTAAATTTGTCAATAGTGTCGTCATCTTTCATTTTCCTCTTAATGATCCACTTAGAACCCAACGGTTTATTTCCATGAGGAAGATCAACCAATTCACATGTCTGGTTGTTCAATAAGGATTCTATTTCACTATTGACTGCCTCTTTCCAAAATAATAATTTCGAAGAAGACATAGCTTCTTTAAATGTTTGAGGCACATTTTCCACTAACAAAGTCACAAAATCTGGTCCAAATGAAGTAGACGTTTTTTGACGTTTACTACGTCTTGGATCCTCCTGATTAAGTGTACTTTCTTCTGTTTCTTCCCGAGGTCTTTTAGATCCTTCACCAATCGACTCACATTCCTTTTTATGCGAATATATATTTTCAAAAAACTCGACATTATCTGATTCTATAACCGTATTATTATGAATGTCGGGATTTTCTGATTGATGAACCAGAAATCGATATGCTTTACTATTAGTCGCATATCCTATGCAAACACAATCAACGGTTTTCGGTCCTACTTTTACCCTTTTGGGTTTAGGAACTTGCACTTTTGCCAAACACCCCCACACTTTAAAATAATTCAAGTTGGGCTTCCTTCCTTTCCATTTTTCATATGGAATGGATTGTGTTTTGCTATGGGGCACTCGATTTAATATTCGATTAGCCGTAAGAATGGCTTCCCCCCACAAGTTCTGTGGCAAACCAGAACTTATCAACAACGCGTTCATCATCTCCTTTAATGTAAGATTCTTTCTTTCCGCAATCCCATTGGATTGGGGCGTGTAAGGGGCCGTTGTTTCATGAATTATTCCATATTCTATGTTTCTTCAAAAGGAGATTCATATTCACCACTCCTATCACTTCTTATCATTTTGATTTTCTTTCTTGTTAAGTTGCGTTTCAACTTCACTTTTGTATTGCTTGAATGCGTCTATTGCTTCATCTTTACTATTAAGTAAGTAAAAATAGCAATATCGAGTACTATCGTCAATAAAAGTTATGAAATACTTCTTTCCACCGCGAGATGGTATTGACTTCATGTCACAAATATCTGTGTGAATTAAGTCTAAAGGATTTGAATTCCTTTCAACTGACTTATAAGGATGTTTAACATACTTAGATTCCACACATTCTTGACATTTTGATTTCTCACATTCAAACTTAGGCAATACTTCCAAATTAATCATCTTTCGCAAGGTTTTATAATGGACATGACCCAAACGTACATGCCATATCATTTGACTAAAGTAAGTAAGACGAAGCTGAAATTTTATTATTACTTTCAACAACCATTACATTTAGCTTGAAAAGGCCCTCGGTGTGGTAACCATTTCCTACAAACATCTCGTTCTTACTTATTACAACCTTATCGGATACAAATACACATTTAAATCCATTCTTAACAATAATTCCAGCAGAGACTAAATTCTTCCTAATCTCGGAAACATGAAGGACGTTGTTCAAAGTCACCACTTTGTCGGAAGTCCTTTTGAGAAATATTTTCCCACATCCTTCAATCTTGGCCTTCGAAGCATTTTCCATAGAAATCGTCTCATCGAGTCCAACGGGAGCATAAGTAGCAAATGCTTCTTTACCTGCACAAACATGGCGAGTGGCTCCAGAATAAATCCACCGCCCTTTAGGATTGCCCACCAAGTTGCATTCGGAAAGCATGGCACACAAATCATCAACATCATCATGTTTTTCAACCATGTTTCCTTGACCCTTCTTCTTGTCTTTATTCGGAGCATGACACTACGTAGATTTGTGTCCGGTTTTGCCACAGTTGTAGCAATTTCCACTGAACCGCTTCTTGCTTGGGTTGTATTTCTTTCCAGAAGCCTTCTTCCTCTTTTTGTTATCTTCAATAATATTTTCTCCCATTATTGTTGAATTTCCACGGCCTCTCTTGTCAGCAGCTTTATTGTCCTCTTTGATTCTCAACCGAACAATGAGATCTTCAAGGGACATCTCCTTCCGTTTATGTTTCAAATAGTTTTTGAAGTCCTTCCACAACGGAGGCAACTTCTCAATCATCGCTGCTACTTGGAATGCTTCATTGATGACAAGACCTTCAATGAAATTCTGTTAGAAAACATAATAAAATTGATACTACCAACATTAGTATTAATTCAACTTATATCTTCAGCAAAGAGATCGTGAATAATCACAAGTAATTCCTGGACTTGGGTAACAACAGACTTGTTATCTGCCATTTTGCAGTCCAGAAACTTTGCAGCAACGAACTTCTTCAATCCGGCATCTTCCGTTTTGTATTTATTTTCAAGCGATATCCATAGTTCTTTTGACGTTTCCACGCCACTCTAGACATTATACAAAGCATCTTCCAGCCCTCTTAGAATATAATTCTTGCACAAAAAAATTGAATGCTTCCATGCCTCAACCACGAGAAAGCGTTCAGTTTTTGGAGTTTCATCTGACAGCACAGGAACATCTTCCTTGATGAACTTCTGGAAGCTTACAGTAGTCAAGTAGAAGAACATCTTTTGCTGCCAGCGCTTGAAATCAATCCCGAAATTTTTTTCGGGTTTCTCAGCCGGTGCCAATGCTGCCGGTGTTGTTCGGCTCGTTCAGGCATTGGCAGTTGCCATCGGAACAACTTGACTTTCGTTGTCATTCGTCATTTCTGTAAAAGAATGACACAAACGTTAAAATCACGTAGATTTTAATCTCCAATAGAGTACACAACCACAAAGGTTTTACTCTTCAGAAACAGTGAATATAACACAAATACAGAAAGAATATTAAATTCCTTAAGTTTGTTAGTAATCTGTATTTGTAAAAAAATTCTGGAGAAAATAAAATAACATAAACAGAAATGTAAATGAAATAACAAAACCAATTCGAGCCCATTGAATTCACAGTTTTTCCTTAAGGAATTTAATCCCCTTCTAGTACCCAAGGTTATGGATTATTTTCCTCCCAGGATAGAACGAATTACACACTAGTGTAGTGGTACTTCAAACCCCAGTGTTTCAGCGAACACAAAGTTGAAACAAAGTTCGACTGCAAATCACGCTTACTGTTGCTTTCTTTGAAGTTAAAAGATGCAGAAGAATGAAGGGGAACTCAGAAATTAGTATGTAAAATCTGAGAGAATGAACTTGTATTTATAGCCAAAATTGGGCTGAAATCTAAAGAGGTGCAACTCGTCAGAATGGCTATTTTTTGCAAAACAGCCATAGAATAAATGCCATGACATAATTGGCTATTTACTCAACAATAAAGAGGGAAAATTGAAGGGTAGTTAATTTTCTGTTACAAAAACTTAATATTTATTTTAATATTAATATTTTGTTATTAAACCAAATATTTAATAAAATTTCTGTTAATATTTACTAATTAACAAATAAATTTGGTCCAAAAAATTAATCAATCAATCATTTGGCTGAAGCCAAAGCCGAGCCGAGCGAACGACGACGACGACGGCGCGAGGCTTGCCTTCTTCTCAACTCTTTATGATCTAGAAGAAGAGCAATTGCTTATATACCCATCAAAAACTTTTTCCTCTTCCCATGTGGGACGATCAAGGAGGGAACCTCAAATATTACTCAAATATTTCATTTTTCCCTCCATTTTTCATTCACCATATTTTAAGCTATTAATGCTTAAAAACCCAACAATTTTTTGGGGGTGTTTTGGTGTGGTTGTGATTGTGATGAAACGAGGTTGATGTTTCATTCTCATAATTGTGTCTGAAAGCTTACATGTTGCACTTATCTGAGTTGATGACAATATTTGACATTATATCACATGCTCTACTTCTATCTAATGTTTCGTGATCAAGATGAGTTTTACCATACTGAGTTGTTATTACCTATTCAAAAGGGGTCGTGATTACGGTTTTTAGTTATATTCCAAGTATCATTTTTCTTTGATATAGAATTATTGCAAAGGTTAATTGACTAGTGAGTATATTGCGACTTTAACCACGTCACTACCTCACCGAGGTTAGTCTTGATACTTAGTGGGTATCGATTGTGGTGTACTCATGCTACACTACTGCATATTTCTGTGCAGATCCATGTAGTTCGGTTCGGAATGATCGGCAGTGAGGCTTTAATTTGCATACACCGGGGACTTTAAGCTATCCTACATGTCACCCTCTTGTTTCATCTTTACTGTTCATGTATTTAAGACAATACTATATTTTGAGATTGATTCCGTGTATTCAGTTAGAGTTTGTGACTCTGTACCGCCTTGTTCTGGGATATTATGTTTAGTATATGTCGCTTCGGCATGTATTAGTCTTATCTTCGCTTTTATGTTAAACTTTGTTTTCGTTATTTCATGCTTTAAGTATTTTAAATAGTGTTGAGAGACTTTACCCAGTTTTGAAACTAGGTGTCATCACGACTCCTAAGGAGGGATTTTGGATCGTGACACTAATAAATATGAAAAAATAGTCCTAACAAGTATGGAAAAGGAAAACTCTCCTCGTCCTAATCATACACAAATATATACAATCATACACACTTCTTTAATAAACACAAAAAAACTTCTAGTTTAGCGACAAATGTGGCTTAAAAATTACTTTACGTTTGAATTGTAGAAAATCACAAGATTGAGAGGAAAGAATATTGAAGAACCCTGTGTTTTCTCATGTCTTACAAAGCTATACAAAATCTAAATTTATACAAGTCACATAACTACTACTACTAATGGTTTAGAGTTCTACTTCAAGTATAACTATTACATTGAGTTAGAGTTCTAACTCTACAATACAATCTAACTAACCTAGCTTATCCTTATCATGATTCTTATCATGATCGAGTTCTTCAATACTTCCCCTCAAGCTAGTGAGGGGTGTAGTTACCACTCCTAGCTTGCTTCGAAATCCTACAAACATCTGCTTAGTCAATGCCTTAGTATGAATGTTAGCGAGCTGGTCTTTTGATCTAACAAACCTTGTGACTAGCTGACCACTAGCAACCTTTTCTCTAACAAAATGATAGTCCATCTCAACATGCTTTGTTCTGGCATGCATTACTGGATTGACTATCATATATAGTGCACTTAAGTTATCATAGAACAGAGTTGATGCAGTTTTTAAACGAGCCCCAATGTCATTGAGAATGTAGGTTATCCATGTCACTTCAGTTGCTGTCGAGGCAAGTGCTCTATACTCAGCTTCTGCACTAGACCTTGCCACTATGTGTTGCTTCTTGGATGTCCAAGATATGCAATTAGCTCCTAGTTAGACATTGTAGCATGTAGTTGATCTCCTAGTCATAGGACACCCTCCCTAGTGTGCATCAGAGAAACCATATAGCCTGAATGGTGACTGAGACAGAATTCTTAGACCATACTTAGTTGTGCCCTTCACATACCTAAGTATCCTCTTTATAGCTTGGTAATGAGTGTTGTTTGGGCTTTGCATGAATTGGCTTGCTAAGTTCACTACATGAGCTATATCTGGCCTTGTGAGTGTCAAATACTGCAGACTACCAACAATGCTTCTGTATAATGAGGCATCAACTGGATCATCTACAGCTTCTTGTAGACCATGCTTCTATGCCAAAGGTGTGCTTATTGGCTTAGCAAGTGTCATGTCAGTTTTGGCCAGTAGCTCTGCAGAATACTTACTCTGATTCAGATGAATGCCTCCAGTAAAGTAGGTAACCTCAACCCCTAAGAAGAAGTGTAAAGGGCCAAGGTCCTTCATAGCAAATTCCTTACCTAGTTCATCAATGATTTCTGAAATTAGTGCAGTGTGACTTCCAGTGACAATGATATCATCAACATACATGAGGAGCAGAACTGTGCCTCTTTTGCAATGCATCATAAAGAGTGATGAGTCTGCTTTGCTGCACTTTAAACCAAGATGAAGCAGATGCAAACTAAACCTGTCAAACCAGGCTCTAGGTCCCTGCTTAAGGCCATACAATGCTTTCTATAGAAGACACACACTTTCAGGATGTCTAGAATCTTTAAAACTTGGTGGCTGGATCATGTACACCTCCTCCTGTAGATAACCATGTAAGAAGGCATTCTTTACATCTAGTTTCCTAATACACCAGTGGAGACTCACAACTACATAAAGGACTACTCTTATAGTGGTTGTTTTAACAACTGGGCTGAAGGTTTCTTCAAAATCTATTCCTTCAATCTGTGAATACCCTTTGGCAACTAGTCTTGCCTTGTACCTATCAATAGATCCATCATCCTTTAACTTGGTTTTAAACACCCACCTAGAGCCAACTATATTCATACCAGGTGACTTAGGTACCAATATCCAAGTATTGTTTTGATGCAGTGCATCTATCTCCTCTTGCATTGCTGCAAACCATTCTGGTGATCTAAGTGCCTCATTTATAGTCTGTGGCTCCTTAGCTGCTACCAAACACATGTGTCTTACTGGCATGTATTTTGATTTCTGTCGTGTGACCATGTGATGGCTTTGTCCATTTGATGTGTGCTCTTCTGGTTCTGCATCATCAGTTGGTGTAGCTTGTATTGGTATAGCTTGTGTATACTGATTAGGTTCAGTATTAAACCAATGAGACAAGTCAACTTCAAGTTGAATTCCCAGTGGATCATAAATTGAAAAGGCATTAGAGTTAGGATATGCACTATCTTGAGCTGGACTGTTTGATTCTTCACTCTCAGTAGTCATGAGATCATCTGTTCCTGTAGGAACTGCTGGCTAAAAGGGATTCAGCTGGCTCAGTAGAGTGATCAGCAGCATCAGCAGCATCATTGTGATCAGCATGAGGGGCAGGCTCAGCATCAGTGTGATCAGCATTAGGTGCAGACTCAACATCAACTGGCTCCTCAGCAGTGAGCTGATCACTAGGTAATGGTGTATTAACATCACCTACACCAAGTAATGATGGTCCATTCGACATTTCCCCTGAACCAGAGGAGTGCACATATGGTCTTGAGGTATGCTGCAACCTGGAGAAAAACTCATAGAATATAGCAATATGAGTAGAATCACTAGAACTATCTAGTGATGCATTTGGATGCACATAAGGCAATGTGTTCTCATCAAAGACCACATGTATGGAGACAAACACTCTTCTCGTAGATGAGTGATAGCATCTGTAGCCTTTGTGAAGGCTATTGTATCCAATAAACACACAATGATGTGTCTTAGGGGAGAATTTTGTTTTACCTTTCAAGTAGGGAAAACATCTGCAACCAAAAACCTTTAAACTACTATAATCCGGATGCTCTCCAAAGAGCTTAACGAATGGAGTCACCATGTGTAACACTGATGAAGGCATTCTGTTAATTAATAAT
This sequence comes from Nicotiana undulata, assembly GCA_005239495.1. Taxonomy (NCBI): domain Eukaryota; kingdom Viridiplantae; phylum Streptophyta; class Magnoliopsida; order Solanales; family Solanaceae; genus Nicotiana; species Nicotiana undulata. The sequence goes on from ML246989.1 coordinate 66,428, forward strand.
ACAGATGTCAAGAAGGCTTCTACCCAAAGAAATTGTGGTAACTTCGCATGAAACAACAAGGTCAGACCAGTTTCTACTATATGTCTGTGTTTTCTCTCAGAGACTCCATTCTGCTCAGGTGTGTGAGGGCATGATATATGTCTGATAATACCACAGTTATCTAGATGTTCAACAAAATCAGTGTTGTTAAATTCACCACCCCCATCACACTGAAAAGTCATAATAGTCTTAGTGAATTGCTTCTCAACCATCTTTTGGAACTTAACAAAAGTATCATAGAATTCGGATTTCCTTCTCAGTGGATAGAGCCAAGTATATCTTGTACAGTCATCAACAAACACTACATAGTATCTCATGTGTTGAGATGATTCAACAGGAGCTGGACCCCAAAGATCACAATGAATTTTAAGCAAAGGCTCTTTTTCAATCTTATTTCTCAATTCAAATGGAAGCTTACATCCTTTTCCTAACTGACAACTAACACAGACAGTAGGGACTTTGTTCCAGTACTTGACATCAATACATTTGTTACTACTAAGGATTTGTAAAGACTTTAATCTAGGGTGACCTAATCTAGCATGCAAAATATTGTATGTATTCTTCCACTCCTTTGATGCAGATAATGCATAAAAGTTATTGTCCTCCAGTGCATATAGGTCATTCTTCTTAGATCCCTTGGCCAGAAGTCTTCTTGAGCTCTTGTCCTTTACAACAAAATCAGATTCATCAAACTCGAGTATACAAGAATTGTGCTTAGCAAGTTTACTAACTGACAATAGTTTCTTCTTAATCTTAGGGACAACAAGGATTTCTTTTACTTTAAGTCCAGATTTTGTTGTATTTCCAATATGTTTCATGTCAAGTTTTGAGCCATCTCCAACTATTATCTTATCATGACCATTATAACGTTGAAGAATTGATAAATTACCTGTTGAATTGGTTATGTGGCTGCTTGCACCAGAGTCAACATACATAGCATCATCCTAAGCCTGTGTATTCTGCAGGTTAGTAGCAGAAAAGTCTTGTGGCAGATCTTCTAAAGGCTGGTAGGAGTAGTCCCACCTATAGAAGCATTTTAAGGCTGTGTGATTGTTTCTTCCACATATTTGGCAATTTTCCTTGCCCTGTTGTTGTCTTAAATTTGCAGCAGTGTTTTGTGCAGGTTGATTAGTCTGATTGTTGCCTTGTCCTGCAAGTCTGAAACCTCTTCCTCTTGAGAAGTGTGAGTTTCCTCTTCTGTTAGAGTAGCTTCCACGACCTCTTCCTCTTTGAGCAGCAAAAGCCATACTGTAGCCTTGTTGGGTCACTTCTTCTTCATCTTCTCTCATGTCAAAGCCTCTAAGGGCATTGACAAACTGATTCAGTGTAAGATATGGGGCCTTTCCCAGCATGACAGTCCTAAAAGTTTTGTACTTTTGACCAAGTCCTCTAGAAAAGTTGATCACTTTGCTGTCTCCATCAACATGCTTGTGTATGGCTGAGAGACCATCACATATGCCTTTGAATTTCTTCAAATATTCATCAAGCTTTTTGGTTCCTAGCTTGATGTTCTGCAGTTGTTGCTTAAGCTGGAACTCCTTATCCTTGGTTGCCTGCATGTATGCTTCCTCCAGACATTCCCACATCTTTTTGGCAGTTGAACATCCCACTATGAGGTACATGTTTTCTTCAGTCATTGTGGCAGAAATCCAACTCCTCAGAAGCACATCTTTCTCTTCCCAGTCAGTGTTGTCATCACTTTTATCGACAGTCTTGTTAGCACCATCAAAAGTGGATGAAGTGCTTATGTATGGCTTCCCTTCCTTAATCAGATTTTTCACCTTCATTACTTGGATTAACTAGAGTATTTGTGTCCTCCAGATCAAGTAGTTTGATGGATTCAACTTAACTGGGCAAGAAGCAATTAGATGGTGCAGGGAAGCAGGTGATAGACACAGTGAGGTTGGAGGTGTTGTTAAGGCCATGTTTGATCGTGTGAGCAGTGTAGCTTCAGTGTGCTCTGATACCATGTAGAAAATCACAAGATTGAGAGGAAAGAATATTGAAGAACCGTGTGTTTTCTCATGTCTTACAAAGCTATACAAAGTCTGAATTTATACAAGTCACATAACTACTACTACTACTAATGGTTTAGAGTTCTACTTCAAGTATAACTATTACATTGAGTTAGAGTTCTAACTCTACAATACAATATAACTAACCTAGCTTATCCTTATCATGATTCTTATCATGATCGAGTTCTTCAACATGAATCATATATGTGACGTTCATGCATTTCTTTTTCCAAATCTCCTTATTTAAATCTCTGATTCAACCGCTACCTTCAACTCCTCTCAGATGCACTCTCTCTTCTAGAAGTTCTTCCATGACCCAAAAACGATCATGGTTCAAGGACATGAAAGCTAAAAATGTTGGATACATAAGACTTCTATTATCCATGATAATGCAAACGTTCCATGACTAGGAATTACAATGTTCGGTCGGGACCAATATGCAAGTTTAGTTTTTCTGTGAGTTAACTTCAATTTTACACAATCAGATCACCTAGGAGATAACTATAGAGAATCGTTCATAAAAGTGGAATTAATGTAAAATAGATTACATGCTATAACATATTAAAATACACTAACAATATAAAAAATTCTTAGTAGTAAATTAAGTCCTTTTTCTATAACCTCTCCTTGACATTTAAAATGTCTCTGGCTTGCTCAAAGAGGAAAGAGAGCGTTGGTGCAGATTCTAAGCATTTCCAAGTAATTAATTAACTACGACTTAGGGACTGCACAAAGCGGGGAATCAGGGATCAAGAGACACGTACAATCTACAAGAAAACTCATATATATATATATATCATCTACCATAACCAGGCAGGAAGAGTTGATAGATTATCAAACCTAGCTACAATATCATCGCTGATCCAAATTCTAAGGCATGTTCCCTAATTGAACAACACCATTTTCGACTCCTCCGTTATCAACAAGGAAAATAAAGATTTTAAGGTCTAAGATAGAGACATGAAGTTAATTGAGGTGACTTATTTGACCCTCAAGGGATCATGTTAGAGAAGAAGTTGGTGCAGCAAACTCTTTGATTTTTCACCAATATAATTTTGCTTTGAAAGATAAAACCTTTCTTTTACTCTAAGATAAAGCCGTCAATGGCTGATTCTTTTATGTTTTAATTAATTTGTCCCGTTGTTCATTGTCCTGTATCGTGGAGGCTAAGAGAAAGAAAGACAAATTACAAATGCTAATTTTTTATTTAGGGAATCAGGACTAATAATTAAAATTAAAGACTTCCCCTTGAAGCAGGGAAGGTATGATAGGGAAAAAATCTATGTTAGTAACATTGGTAGCATTTCTTCAGGTCATCGAATCTATGTCCCTGTCACCTATCATCTAGAAATGGGAATAGATTTGTTGATCTAAGACAACCCAAACATTTGGGACTAGGGGTGTGTTTGGTATAACGGAAAATATTTTATTGGAAAACAAGTAGTAATCTTATTTATTTTTCGGTGTTTGGTACGTAAATTAAGGAAAATATTTTTTCAAGTGTATTCATAAATAATTTAGATACAATAAACATGAGGCCATAAATTTTCGAACCAACAACCTTCAGAACCCACAAATTTCATAAACTTCCGAACCGCTAAATTTTCGAAACCGCGAAATTTCGAACCCATAAACTTCGAAACACATAAACCTTCGAACTCATAACTTTGGAACTTGTAAAATTTCGACCTGTAACCCGAAAGATGAAAAAAGTAAAACTAAAAATATATATATAAGATATTTCGGGGGTGGGGGTAGGTGGGGCATGGGCGTGGGGGAGGGGAGGGGGGAGTGTGCAGAAAAACGAAAAAACAAAAATTTAAAATTACAAAAAAAGAGTAAAAAAATATATTTGGGGGGAGGTGAATAGAAGAACTAAAAACAGAAATTTGAAATTACAAAACTTTTTTTGCGGAGTGGTGAAGGGGTTGGGTTAGATAGTAAGGTGGTTGGTGATAGAAAAAAAGTCTTTTTGGAGAGAGGGCATGGGGCGGGGTTAAGTGCGTGGGTGTGGGGATGTGGGATGGGTTGGTGAGGATGGCGAAGCTTGAGAAGGAGTTTTGGAAAATGTTTTCCCTTCTATTGATGAGGAAAATATTTTTCTCCAACTAGAGGAAAATGAGTTGATAAGGAAAATGTTTTCCAAAACACTTAGACCAACAAAACATGAGGAAATTGGAAAATATTTTCCGGAAAATGTTTTCCTTCGTACCAAACACACCCTAAGTCTGTGTCGTTTATCTCATATGATCTCATTCCACTAAGCTAGTGTTTGGACATAGCTTCCCAAATTTATTTTGAAAAATCTGATGGGTGAAGTTTGGTTTGAAGATGAAAATGTGTTTGGACATCAGTTTTCAAAACATATTTCCCAAATTTATTTTGGAAAAACATGAAACATGACTTATACCCACAAGTTTTAAAAACTATCACAAATACCCAACAATACCATTATCAATAACATTCATTATATTATCGCAAATCATAGCCTTGAATATAACTAAATTTTGTACAAAATTATCATTTTTATAATGAACTACATGATACACTATGACCGAGAAAACAAAATAATATTGTTACAAAATAATAAATGGTGGGCTCTTTTATAAAATACAAAAGTTTGGGGCAATTCTTAAAAATTTAATAATGATATTTTGGCCCACTGATTTTGGGATTTTCGTCAAAATATAACCAAAATCTATGGTCAAACGGATCCTAAAAGTATTCCTATATTTTATGGACGGCATGATTCCTCCATCATCATACTTGTCCAGTCAAATCATATGCACTGGCACGAGTTATTACACGCAAACAATTCGAAAAACTCTCTTAATATGGGAAGAGGAAAAAGTTTTTGATGGGTATATAAGCAATTGCTCTTCTCCTAGCTCATAAAGAGTTGAGAAGAAGGCAAGCCTCGCGTCGTCGTTCGCTCGGCCTCGGCCTTGGATTTGGTCAAATGATTGATTGATTAATTGTTTGGACCAAAAATAGAAATGTTATTAAATATTTGGTTTAATTACAAAATATTAATATTAAATCCATTTCAGTTATCCAATATTTAGTTTTCTGTTTTTGTAACAGAAAATTAACTACCCTTCAATTTTTCCTCTTTATTATTGAGTAAATAGCCAATTATGTTATGGCATTTATTTTATGACCGTTTTGCAAAAGCAACCATTCTGAAGAGTTGTACCTCTTCAGATTTCAGTCCAATTTTGGCTATAAATACAAGTGTATTCTCTCAGATTTTACATACTAATTTCTGAGTTCTCCTCCTTTCTTCGGCATCTTTTAACTTCAAAGAAAGCAACAATAAGTGTGATTTGCAACGGAACTTTGTGTTCGCTGAAACACTGGGGTTAGAAGTACCACTACACCAGTGTGTAATTCGTTCTATCCTGCGAGGAAATAATCCATAACCTTGGGTACTATGAGGGGATTAAATTCCTTAGGGAAACACTGTGAATTCAGTGGGCACGAATTGGTTTTGTTATTTCATTTACATTTCTGTTTACGTTATTTTATTTTCTCCAGAATTGTTTTACAAATACAGATTACTAACATGAATGGGGAATGGGTATATCACGGAAGTATGCATGAAAAACTGTGTGATTCGCAAGCAATGATTAATTGCATCTGGATAAGTAGGTTTCCCTTTGAACTTTCCATAGTGAACTTATGTCGGATATACTCGATCAATCGGTAGATTTGATATCTTTGATCCGTCGAACTTTGCTGTATACCTAGACAACCACAAGTCACACAACCAACTCTTAACCGTCTTTGGTTCTCATTGTTGTGTTCGTTTCAGCCATGAACACCACTTCGTTTCATAAGTGCATAGAGAATTGGCCTTGCAAAATTCTCCTTGAAGCGGCTAACACTTCACACTTACATAGGTGATTCCTAAACGTGTCATCCCGTAGATACACTATTTGATATACCCCGTATCAAATTTAGAAATCATTAAAAAGCCTTAATGCTTTATCCTTGATACTGAACATTGTCTCATCACGAGAACTGGACCAAAAGTTTAGTTGACAATGTTGAACCGCCATTAATGAATTTGTTTGATCTCCTTGAACCTAGATCTTGGGATCTCCAGTCTTCTAGGTAGAGTTACCGCCACTATGACTTGTCCTCGGCCGTAGTCCCATTCCCCTTGATGATTTCTCAACTACCTCTCTAGTTAGACCTTTTGTAAGTGGATC